>JASCZW010007371.1:0-68299 GCA_034211315.2 Aedes japonicus
TTGTGGAGGAAGCTTTTAGACTATTGTCAGTGGACATATCGTTGTTGTTTCGGATCAGATTAAAATCCTAAGGGCATCTTCAGCGGTGGTATATTTTTGGAACAACTTTTTTCTTGATTTTCATCATCAAAACTTAAATGGAACCAGCTAAAATAGAGCAACTACCCGGTGTTGTATTTCTTGTTGTTAACAGCTGTAATTCTGTTAATAATTCAACATCAGAGATCCCAATTTTTTCAGAGATCGCAGATTTTTCACAAACCTTTTGCCATGAATTGGTTTGACCAACTAATTTGTACTGCCAGAAGTGCGTCGCTAGCAAACAAGAGTCGAAATGGAGGTCCTGAAAGACGCCCCAACGTCGACTGTGATTTCCGTCTCGGTCATCAGAAGTTGCTCCAGAACTTCTTTAGCGACACGCCAACGTACGACGAGAAGCACTTTCTGTGTCATTTCCGCATGCCAAGGAAGATGTTCCTGATCGTTATGCGGTAACTAGAGTCGACTGAGGACTTTTTCCACCTAAGTTGCGATGCAGTTGGAAAAGTCGCCCTGAATCTGTTACAAAACACACTGTAGCCTTACGGATGTTGGCGTACGGTTCCTCAGCTAGTTCTCTCGACGAAAATGTGAGGATTGAGGATTCAACCAACCTGCTGACCCTGAGGATTTTTTACAAAGCTATCCTGAAGGCTTACGGCTCGCAATATTTGCGTCCCCCAACACTGGAAGAGGTGAAGAAACTGATAAACAATAATGCTTCCCAAAAGATCGAAAAAAATCGCAGTGAACTTCCCAGGAACTCAGAAAAAGTTATCAAAAGTTCAGGATACTTCTTAGAAATTCGGGAAACTTCCCACCAGTTTTGCGATTCTCCTTGATGTTTGGGGAACATCCCAGTAAATCAGGGAACTTCCCAGAAGTTAAGACTTCTTCCCAGAACTTAAGGCCAATTTCCCCAAAATTCAGGGTGCTTCCCAGAAATTCAGGAAATTTTCCATACATTCAAGGAGTTCAAGAAACTTTTTAAAAATTAAGAGTTCTTCCCAGATGTTCAGGCAACTTTCCAGAAATTCAGGGACAGGAGACTACCCTAGATGATCAGAGAACTTCCCAGAATTTCAGGAAACTTCCCAAAAGTTCGGGAAACTTTCCAAAAATTCGGGATACTTTCCAGAAAATTAGAGACCATCCCATAAGTTCAGCGAACTTTCCAGAAATTCACAAAGCTTTTCAAAAGTTTACAGTTTAGCGAACTTCTCAGAATTTCATGAAACTTCCCAGAAGCCTCAAAAGTATGGAGAACTTCTAAGAGGTTTAGGGAACTTGTAGAAGCAGGGTACTTTCCAGAAATTCAGAAAACTTCCCAGAACTTCGCCAACAAGAATTAGAGAACTTCTCCAAAGATCAGGAAACTTTCCAGAAGTCAGCAAACATCTCACCCGTTTAAATAATGTCCCAGAAATTCAGTGAATTTTACAGAAGTTCAGGGAACTTCTCAAAAGCACAACAAATTTTCCGGATGATCAAGGTGCTTCCCAGATATTCAGGAAATTTCTAAGATGTCCTGGGATTTTCTAAGAACTTCAGAGAACTTCCCTAAACATCGGGAAACTTCCCAAACATCCCTAAAGATTGGGAAACTTTCATGAAATTTAGAAAACTTCCCAGAACTTTAGGGAACTTCCCCAAAGATCAGGAAACTTTCCAGATGTCAACAAACATCTCACCCTTCTGTCCAAGAGACTCAAAGAACTTTCCAGAAGTTCAGGGAACTTCGCAAAAGCTCAAAGAATTTCCCAGATGACCAGGGTGCTTCCCAGACATTCAGGAAATTTCTAAGAAGTCCTGGGATATTCCAAGAACTTCAGAGAACTTCCCTAAACATCGGGAAACTTCCCAAACATCCCTTAAGATCGGGAAACTTCCATGAAATTTAGAAAACTTCCCAGAACTTCAGGGAACTCCCCAAAGATCAGGAAACTTTCCAGAAGTCAACAAACATCTCACCCTTCTGTCCCAGAAACTCAAAGAACTTTCCAGAAGTTCAGGGAACTTCGCAAAAGCTCAAAGAATTTCCCAGATGACCAGGGTGCTTCCCAGACATTCAGGAAATTTCTAAGAAGTCCTGGGATCTTCCAAGAACTTCAGAGAACTTCCCCAAAGATCGGGAAACTTTCCAGAATTTTAGAAAATATCCCTGTCTAACTCCCTGCGGCAGAAATCAATTTCCAAATTGGAGGTTTTGAAAACAAAACTTCTAATTTTATCAGTAAAGTACTCTTCCCCTCCGTTGCCTACACCGCACTGGGGTATCTTGATTCATGATTGTGTAGTTGGTGGGATACTGCCTTTCAATATACCCGTCCGCTCAATTTCAACTGCTTCTATTCAATTTCACAGACTGCCGTACTCTAACGGACCTATCAATACTTTCTCTTCACATCTTTGGTTCTAGCAGAAATTGCTGTCCACTCCTAGGGCCTCATGTCGGTGAGAAGATATTTCCATTTACAAAACATTATACATTTTTATTATCTAAACAATTTCGCGGAATTTTTGCCGTATCACAACCTTGGAGATTCAAAAAGTTATTTCAGGGTTTAACAACATCTCGGAAATGCTATTTATTTCACAGAAATTCCATCAACTTATTGGATGATTTGCAAATCGACCAAATTCTCAGATTTCTCGATAATTATTAAAATATTTGCGATATTCTGCTTTTTATCATGAAAGATGTACTAACTGGAAGTCCAAATATCTTCTGGGAAGCTAAATTTGCTTTCGGTGAGTTCCGGTGATTTCCAGAATGATATTTCTATTCTATTCCCAAGCAAACTACGGTTTAGTTGTAGCAACTTCATTGTGACCTATTTAAGTCATTATGCAGAAAATTTAATTGATTTGCAACAAGTGTGCTACTAGGGTTGCTGATCAGCAAACTTTTTTGGAAGTTCGACCAAGTTTCCAGAAACGTTGAGAATTTTCCAACAATTCAACTAACTTCTCTGAAGTTCTTCCACTTCTCTTCTCAACGGAGAGCGAGCGTCCTCGTTTGATGGTTCTGCCGTTGTCGCACTGCGCTTCAGTTGGCATTCGTCAAGAAATATCACATCTCGGATGACGAAAATCTTCTTCATCTTCTTGCTGTGCACTCTATATGCCTTCGAACCTTCGCTGTAGCCTACGAAGATGCACGCTTCAGACTTCCTGTCCCAATTCTTTCGCTTCTCCTTTGGCACATGCACCATGACCTTGGCTCCGAATATCCGTAGGCGCGACACATCCGGCCGCTTTCCGGAGTACTTCTCCTCGGGGGTCGCCGACAAATGGACTGTTGACAACGTGGGATGCGACTGCAACTGCTTCTGCCCAAAAACGGGTTTCCAGGTTAGCATCGAACAGCATGCTCTTCGCTCTTTCGGTCAACGTTCGATTCATCCTTTCGGCGAATCCATTTTGCTCTGGGTTGCAAGGAGCAGACGTCTCGTGCAGAATTCCCTCCATCCGCAGTAAGCTTCGAACATTTTGATTCACATACTCTTTTCCATTCCATTAGTTCGAAAAACATTCCATAAATTAAGAAAACTTTTCAAAAGTTTGCAGTTCAGTGAACTTCTCAGAATTGCATGAAACTTCCCAAAAGTACATATCAAAAGTATGGGGAACTTCTAAGATGTTCGGGAAACTTGTAGAAGCTCGGGGAACTCCCTTGATGGTAAGGGTACTTCCAAGAAATTCGGGAAACTTCCCAGAACTTCGGAAAACGTCCACAAAGATCAGAGAACCTCCCAGAAGATCAGGAAACTTTCCAGAAGTCAGCGAGCATCTCACCCTTCTGTCCCAGAAATTCAAAGAACTTTCCAGAAGTTATGGGTACTTCTCAAAAGCTAAAAGAACTTTCCAGTTGATTCACATACTCTTTTCCATTGTGGGTGCGGATTCGCTTAATCTTCTCACCAGTCTGCTTCTCCGCAAAGGCCTTGTGATCTTGCAGTGCCTCGAGTACTTCCGTCTTCGACTTCAAGAAATACACGATGGTTTTCCGACTTACCTCGTGAGGTGAAGGCGAGAAAATAGCGACTTCCTCCTGTCGATGTTGTCTTCATAGGGCCGCACAAGTCCGAGTGAATAAGCACTAGCACGCGCTCCTCTCGGTGGCCTTTCGACTTTAACGGTTGACGGGAATGCTTGCCTTCAATGTACGGTGTGCACTTCGCTGGATTCTCCATTTCGAAGTCCAGGCCGGTTATCATTTTCTTGAGTTGCCTCATCCTACCGGCAGCGAGGTGTCCCATGCACCGATGCCACAACTCGTACTTTTCGTCCTTCACCAAATTCACCACGGACTTCTTCGTTTCGATAAGCTCGTAGAGGCCGCCAACTTCACTGCCTCATCGTCCGGGTTGACCACTTTGCACTCCTCCGTGGGGAACATCGATACGAAATCCCTTCTGGCATACCTTGCTCACCGAGAGTAAATTAATCGCCAGATCAGGGACGTACAGTACATTGTTTATCTTGAGGTTCCAGGTCGCATTGCCGCACTCAGCCTTCAGCTTCGCCGATCCTTTCGCTACGACGGCCACCTCAGCGTTGTTGGTCACGTTTATCCGTGATGACATATCCTGTGGATTCTCGACCACGTTCTTGTTGCAGCACAAGTGAGTAGTTGCGCCAGAGTCTAAGAACCAATGGCTATCTCTTCGTTTGGTTGACTGCACCTCGTGGGCGGGGAAGAAAGCTGCATTTCCTTTCGGGGTACTTCGCTTTTCCTTCTTCTCGCCGCTCGTTTGTTTCTGACACTCTGATGCAAAGTGGCCAAGCTTCTTGCATCGGAAACACTTCACACCAACCTGCTTCTTTGGTACAGTTTGCTTGCAGATGAATGCACCCTCGCTTTCGGACGATTTCGAACCACCCTTCAACTTGACTTCCTGCATGATCGCCGTCAAAGCCAATTCGGACCTTTCAGCAGCAAACTGCACATCCAAGTATCGTCCACCTTGAAGCCGACCTCCATCAGCTGGTTGGAGGGAGCACTCCTAGGGAGACTGGCAAATAAAGTCGTCGTCCCTCTCGGCCCCGATCAATCGGATGCCTGTCAGCCGCCGAAGAAGTTCAATCTTCCGGGTAGAGCCACTGTATTCGAACGTGTTCCACATGTTGTCCCCTGTATCTTTTGCGGTTTTCGCATTCTGCACCAGACCGTAGAGGTTCCGATCGACGTTGACACAGATAGTTGCCAAAGCTTGTTGCGACTCCTTGATAAGTACCATCTTGGTGGAAAACGCCCAATTGTAATTTTGCAATCCACGAAGAACTTCTCTCGCCTGCAATTACACGACACCATGCCTCCAGGTAGTCTCGTTCCGCCAGCTTGCGTTCCAGACCATCTTCCATGTCCATCGTTCGGATTCGTCTTCTTATTTCCAGGAAATTCATGAGTCTTGACAGTAAACAAAATCTCTTCCTTTTAACAGAGCTGTTACTATGGGACTGTCTGGGCCAATAACCTGTTTTTCGAATGACATTTGGGCAACGAATGAACATACTGTATATTTGAAATAATTCATGGCCCACTACTGTATACAATAATAATTCAACGATTAATTATGTCGATTTCGGTAATTGCCAGTGTGGAACTGGGTTCGCCCTACGTCCGCTCTAGATCCGACCCAACAACATGAGGTTCGCTCTCATCTTTTTTCCAAGTCCAACCTGGATTCACTAACACGCACGCAAACATGAACTGTAAAAATAAAATCAAGCATGACTTTTCAAAGGACGTATTTAGCAAATGTAAACAAATCGAGATTTCCATTGTATCCTGTTAATAATAACACGCTTAATGTAGTAACAATTGCCAAATACTATTATCAAAACTATTCAGTTAAGGCCTGTACTCGAAAAAAAATTCACCAGGCAAAAGTGTTCGCCAAAAATTTATTTTAAGCCGGATTTTCTTGAAACTTTCAGGGAATGCACCAACACTTATGTTTCGGCATGATTACTTTATTCAATTTCCTTTCCATCGCTGAAAGCCCGCACCTTTCCCTTAAGACCCCTCATAACATTTTGTGCAATGGTGGAGCCGACGTTTTTGTTCACTTTCATCCATTCTTTCTTGAACTCCAGCTCGTTTTTAAACACCTTGGACGATTTTCGAACTTTGGCCTTCATTATGGCGCAAAATCTTTCCACCGGACGAATCTTTGGTGAATTCGGGGGGGTTGGCGGTTTTTGGTACAAAAACGTTATTGTCTCTGTACCAATCCAACGTCGATCGCGCGTAATGGCGTGATGCCAGATCCGGCTAAAATAATGTCTCGCCTCCGTGGGACCGCTGGAAGGGCAACAGACGTTTCTGGAGGCACTCGGTGCAGTAAATTTCGCTGTTGATGGTACCCGTTGTGATGTACGGTTTACTCAATTTACCGCCTGCCAGAACAAGTATTTTTTGGCGAATTTCCTTATGTCTTGCAGAACATCCAACCGTGATTTGGCAACGTAGAACTCCGACGTAGAACTTTGCGTCTGCCTTGGTCTAGGTTTCGTCATCCATAACCACACACATCGGTTTCGTTAACCACTCTCGGTACAGCTTCCTTGCGCGGGATTTGACCGATGTGTTTTGTTGATCACGTCAGTTCGGTGCCTTGCGGACCTTGGTAAACAATTCACTCAAAACTAGTTATACCCAGATTTTCATCAATTTTTACCCACGGACAAAAAAGTTACACACGGATAAAAATATTGCATTTTTTTCGAGTACAGGCCTTATGTGCGCCAAATTTCATATGCGACCTATCTGATATTCTTAAATGTTAAGCAAATAGCTCAGAGACACCACAAAGCAAGCCGACGTATCTTAAAAATTACACCCGGTGTATCTGACATGACGCAAGTGCTAAACGTTCTGAAATACCGACGTATCCAACCGGTGTATGTTTCAATCGAGATGTCACACTGACGTATCTAACATGGTGTATGTGGCAAACCGGTCTATGTGTAAATTTTCTCAAAAATATAGCGAAAGTGAATGAAAATCATGAGTTTAACTTCTTTTAATATTATTGACCCAGGATTGAATGGACAGATCGAATAAAACTTACAGTTAAAAGGTAAAAGGTACCGTTAAATAAGATTTAATGAAAACATCTGGAAATTCTCCCTCATTTTTCTCAATTCCTATCAAATGTTAGATACGTCTATTTGAAAGGGTATGCTTGAAAAGTTTATTTTTGTTTCTGTTTGCACTAATTTTGCAATTTTGCACTAATACCATCATACTGACTCGACTCTGGATCCATTTTCGATCGGTATTTGCGAGTCAGAGTCAGACCTGACCCAGGTTTAAAACCGAAAACGACATTCTAACAGCTACACAACCGTTAAATTTTACTCAACTTTTGAGTACAATTGTATACTATCTCTTTTTCTCTCACGGAAATGTCACTCAATTTTCGTTAAAAGGTGGATCAACTCAATTTTTGAATAAATCCACTTTTCCCATCAAGTACATTCATCCATTACATTCAAGTACGAGTATGAACTCCACTGCTTTGTAAATAATAGTCGATGTAAATACGTTTAATTGATAATTTGTTCAAGGATTCATTCGATTTGACAGAACCAGTGAACAAAATTATCGAGGTACATTGACTTTACTCTGAAGCTGTCAAGTTGTTGGAGAAAGTCGACAAAGAGAGTCTCCCAATGGTACTTAGGACCTAATGGTTTAGCTTGATTTATCTTACACTCCCGCTTCACTTTACTCAATTTTTGAGTTCAATTGTATGCTATCTCTTTTTCTCTCACGGAAATGTTACTCAATTTTCATTAAAAAGTGGATCAACTCAATTTTTGAGTAGATCCACTTTTTACGAAAGTTGAGTAACATTTCCGTGAAGTAAAGAGATAGCATACAGTGTACTCAAAAATTGAGTAAAGCGAATGAATGTAGAAATTGAAGTTTCAACAGTATTGGCTGTCATTTTTGGTTTTCACAAAATATGCGACGCTGGAGATCGAAGAATGCCATGACCTATAACCTCATCAAAACATCCAGCTCATTCAAAACCATCGAATTTTCACCAACTAATCAATTTCCACTTCCACATTTGCAGATGTACGTGTGCGAGGAGTGCGGCCACACGACCAACGAGCCGGAAGTGCACTACCTGCACCTGAAGGAGAAGCATCCCTACTCGCCGGCCCTGCTCAAGTTCTACGACAAGCGCCACTTCAAGTTTACCAATTCGCAGTTTGCAAACAACCTGCTCGGCTCGTTCCCGATGCCGGTGCAGAACTAGAAGCGGATACTCGAGCGAAGGAGAGAGAGAGAGAGAGAAGCAAAAAGACATCAAGTTGGAAGTTGGTGGCGGAGATGCAGAGGAAGAAGAAGAACAAGAATTAGGCGATTTTCCGAAACCCCACGGCCGGTGTGTGTAAGTACGACACTCCGCACTTGTCCCATTATCCTTGTGCTACGAGTAGCTGTTAGGAGACGTTAGTAGTAATAGTGGTAGTTATTTACGAGCTGTTAGTTAAGAACGCGCGTGTTATGCGAGAGGATAATGAATCGACAGATCGACAAACAACAACAAGAACAAAAGAAAACACTAACAATTATTTATTTGCTGCAATATTATTTTATACTACTTACTAATATCGATCGGATTGATCAACCCCCCCGTAGGACGAGTAAGGTTAGGTTTAAGGTTTAAGAGTGCAAGGCAGGAGGACGATGGGGTGGGCGAGGAAAGTCGCCAGTTAAGGCTTTTTAGTGTAATTTATTTTTTTTAAAACAAGTTTCTTTTGTTTTTCCTTCAGAAGAGAGGCGGCGCATGTAGAGAAAAGAATTGATGATTTGGGGGGAGATATGCCGGCTGGGTCAGCATCTCGATTGTTTTGTTTTTTGTCCCCGAGGACTAGGATTGTAACTTTTTCTTTTTTTTTTGCTATGGGGAGGGCTCCTAGCCGGTGCTAAGATTCAGGATTTTACCTTTGTTGAAAGTGGAAAGACAGGTTCCGCGAGGAAGTGGAACAATTTTATTACAGTTTTGCAAAATCAACAATTTTGGTGGAAGAAACACGCAAAATAAAGCACAGAAGATGAAAATACAAGAATACAAAAGTCTGAATAGATGTTAGCAGAAAACACAGAGTGAAGAAGAGGAAAACAGGAGGGACGAAACACAGAAGCATTTGAATGAAATTATTAACTCGAACAAGTACATCAATTAACTCAGAAAAGTGTATGTATAGTTAGAGAATGAGCGAGCGCGAGCAGCATGAATGCGAAGTTGATTTGCTACAGTGTTGGACGGAAGGTTTGCAACTTCACTTGCAGTCGGAAGGAAAATTTCTACCCAGCGGCCAACATTGCGTCCGATACTGTACCAATAAATGTAGTTATAACACTTTCTTCCCGCAACCCGCTGGAGTGTGTCGGAGCAGGACGCAGGCCAGAAGAAGCAAAACCCAATAATTACCGTTCTTCGTTCCTCGTTTTTTTCCTTCTTCCAATCCGTAACTGGTGGCCACTCTGCCGCCGCCGCCATCATCATTCGATCGAGAGAGGAGGAACGTCCATGTAATTTGATTGATTGTATGGAAATCATAATTTTGCTGCGTTCCTCTGCGCTCGTTTTTGCTGGCATAAATTTTACCTTCGCTTCAACTGACGAAGAAGAACGCCTAAGAACGGTAAAATCTGCTTCAATCATAATGCGGGAAGCGGCGAACAAATCATCGCAAAACAAATCAAAGTATATCGGGGTTTTTTGTGCAATCACTTTTTTCGGTGTTGGAAGTAAACGACTACTAGAAACATAGAGACGACGAATCTGTTGAAATGATCTTACTCCGAGAACTGCAAAACGGAAAATCGATCGTTTCGTTTTTTCACAGATACGGACACACACATACACACACACATACTTAAAACTGCTAAGCGAAAAAATGAAACAATATGAGTACCTTTTTATCTAGTTTGTAAGGTGATATACAACAACATGGCTGAATTCCACGTTTTCTTATTTCCTGCGAAATCTTTTAGCCTAAATCTTGAACCCCTCTCTCCCCTTCATTCTCTTTTTTTCTTCAAGTATCTCAAATTAATAAAAAATATTAGTCATTTAAGTGTAATCCTTATTCGATTTCGTTTATTTGTTCGTTAAAATTACCTTCCTTAATTTAATTTAAAATTTAGTTAAATGAAATTTGATCTTCCACTCACCTACTATCCTATTTTTATACCAATCTCGAAATTGTCTGTATAGTTGAATTAATTCTAAGCGACCAAAACAGGAGCAAGACGAGAATTAAAAAAAATATGAAGATACGATGAAAACATTATGGCTTTAATCGATTACTGCACTTTCTCTTATAATTTAAATGTTAATTTATCCCCCCTCTCTCAACCCCAACTGAAATTATTCTCTCCACTCCGATGACTTGGTCAGCGAAACAATTAAGAAATAAAAATAATTAAAAAAAAAACGAACATATTCCGATCCACTGTGTGTTAGATAAAGGAAATTAAACAAACAAAAAAAAAAAGAACGTAATATTCTAGAACAACAACAACAACCCAATCGTTGCATTTATTATTCAGTTACTTTATTATACAATTACAATTTATTAATTAATGATCAGCAATCAATCAAGAAGCGAAAAAAAACAATCGGATGATACACAGAACAACAGAACAACAGAGCACAGAGCCAGAAGACGAAGTTTTAGGGGAGGAAGCGGGGAGGAACATCCCCGCCTCCGGTCTTCCTCGGACGTTGTTCTGTTTCTTCTTAGGAGAGCATATTATAATAGTAATGAGCTGCGACTACAACAGTTGACAAATTGCTAAAAATAAAAACTCAAAGTTAGTTGTGACAAATAAGGTCCGGAGGTGTGGTTATTTTCGAGAACGGAGAAAAGAAATCTTTGGTACTTCTGTGGAAGGAGGGGGGGCATCGATGGCTACGTGTGCTACGGAATCGGAGAACCACGGTTTTATGGAAGGAAAAAGTACGATTGAAATAATCGTGGCGTTTGGTTTACATAATATGATATCAGTTTTAATTGTCTCTAAGTGATCGAAGTGTGCCTTGTTCGATGATGACAGCAAATATTTTTCCTCCCGTGAAAATTACAAATTTACTTCCGATTTTTCGTGATTTAAGTTGTTTTGATTGACGTTTTGTAAAATATTTCGGTGGCCGAGTTCTCGTAGTGTTAAAAAATCGATCCGGAATCGAGGCGGATGTCAGGCGAGCTAAAGTTGGCGATCGAAGCGCATAGCAGGATGCTAAGCTGAAGATTTTTAAACGGTGGAGAAAAAGTGTGCGTGTGTATGCCTTCCGGGAGGAATTCGCAGAAACAAGGCTGCGTTGATTAGTGACGTGCCTGAGCTTTGCTTCTGTGTCATATAGGGCGAGCATGGCGGGATAGGTATCATTTAGATACTTTGGAAGAAGCAGAACGCCAACCAGTTGGCGACCCCGCAAAGGATTTTCAGACAATTGGGAGGTGGTAAGTGCTCTCATAAACGTGGAGCGTAACAGGTAATTGTTATCCTTTTTGTCCCCTGAATTATATGAACTCGACGTGTAGTTTTCATCCGCTGATTCCGCTGATTTCGTGTAAATGTAGGCTCGCTCAAGTGAGCTACCACTTCTATTGTAAAGGGGAACTCCTCTTCTGTACAATCATCGTGTTAGTTTACTATGATTAGGTTAACATTCTCGGGGAGTTTGCGGGGCCATTGTTTGCGTTTGCGACGTTTGCCCTTGTGCGGGCTCCGTGTCGAACTATATTATAAGATCACATCACTTATCAAGGTGAATCCTGATCCTTTAAACCCTACCCTACTATCATAGAAAAACCTCCTTCCTGTGACCTTTGTGGGGAAGCAGAGGTAAACTCGGTCCCTAAACAGCAAAGGTCACACTAACTTTCCTTTCCTATTCCCACCTGATTGCGAGGACGTGGCCGGCGCCGTTATTGATTATCAAAGGAATTGAGTCACTGTACAGTGAGAATGACCGGCTACTCCCAGCCCCATTCAGTTGATTCATTGTGCAATTTCACTGATTTTGATCAATCACGGAGTAGCAACCATTGATACGAGCAGTCAGTCAAGCTAAGCTAAGCTAAGCTGTCAGTTTTTATTGTCTCTAAATTATGTGTGCTACACCCATAATTTAGAGAGAATAAACCTCGACCTATAGTCTGTTGATTCTCAAAACAAATCAAATATTTTTTTCATTGGAATGTTATCTTCGTTGAAAAGACTGATCTAATCTGCTTTTCACCTGGTATAGGACTATTGAGATATTAATACAAATCCAATTTTCATTTTGCAGTAATAATCCAGTGGATGTAAGTTATATTTTGTTAATACATACATATATTTTGTTCGATTACATGAACAAAGGGTAATGGGGGAATACAGGGTGCCAGACGAACTGTAGGCTGGATGAGGGATTCGTGATTATCTGGCCAAAGTCATGGATGCCAATTATGCCTTCCTTGATGGAGATCGTCAGATCGAGATCCGCGAAAGTCTAGTTGTCTTCCGACAGTCAACAGTGAGTTTGCAAACCCTTCTTTCAACAAACCACCAGACGGAAGTCCTAATGTGTATGGCCTACTGTTTATTACCTGTAATAAGTGCGTTGCGTTGGAATTGGAATCTCTATCTTTTCCGTGGGTTTCGTGTAAGTGCTTGAAAAGTTAGGATTACGGATATTTTTATCTTGACAAATCCTTCATTGGTGATGCTCCCTAATACATCACATCACACATCTCTAAATTAGCCGTGCTACACTGGCAGAGTTTCCGCACTAACCGTAACATCTTCATGAGACAATTTTCTGTCATTTCGCGGCAGTGTTGCCACAAATGGCGTGACTTTGATTTTGCTTATGTCTTCCGTAGTTAGGCTCGGTATCGTGCTCGAAAGAAATTTCTTTTTCTATACCAAAACCATGTTAAACTCCGTTTACCAAAACGGAAAAGTAAAAAATCGAAAAGAAATTCCTGCAGCAGTATCAGGGCTGGTAGCGAGTCACTTTTTAGTGACTTGGTCACTATTTTGAGTCTAGTCACTAAAAAGTCACTATTTGCATCCAAAAGTCACTAAAGTCACTATTTTTTGGGAAATGGTCACTAAAGTCACTATTTTCGCACTGCCGAATGTAAGAAGTTAAAAAAATCACTTGTTCACATTGTACAATAGTCAACCAAATTTGGCGATCTGGCCATACTTCATATAAGTCAAGAAGTAAAAACTAGATGCCCTGGTGACCGCTGCCCTTCCTCTACTTCAATTGAGCACTCTAGATTAGCTTGAATGCGCGCACGTGGTCGCATAGTATAACATTTTTCTTTGTTTTTACAATGTTCCAGCTATTTCCTAATAATTTCTCATATTTCTATACAAATAAACCCAGTGAAGTCCATGACGAATCGAACGGGATAGGTGTGAAAACTTAAAACCCTTTCGGTATCCAAATAGTCGAGAAAAGTGGGAACAAATTGAAAATCAGATAAAGGGTTTATTTTCGGTTATACACGTAGAAGTTCTGAATCTAGATTTGATTGTTCTTATCCCGTCAAACTCAATTACATCATAGATGAAATCGGGATACACTGCAATTCGACCAGTTTATAAAAGCGTAATGATTTCAAAGTTCCAGTAAAACTCGTACACTAGAATTTTATATTTTGCTGAAATTTCTGAGACAAATAATCTTAGTTTATTATACAGCTTATTCTGACTTTGCTTGACTACTGTTAAACCGAATATTTTTGCTCAAAGTTGTAAAACTTGTTAAGTCGACATTGATCTAAAAAATATCGATAAAGTTTACAAGCTATTGATCTATTTCAATAATATTTTCTAAGGTTTCTTCTAGAGAGAAGAACCACTCATACATCTAATGTACGCTGATTCGGATAAAACCATAGTCGTTTGAGTTTGTAAGCCCAATTTGCGGCCTGTGAATACTTCACTTCCAGAGAACAGTCGGTCCAGAGGACTATATTAAGAACTTGCTACCTGCCCTTTCAGGCGTATTTATACAAGCAATTTCAATAACATAGAAATGATTGAATAAAGTAGGAACTATTTTTTTGAGATGTGCTGGGTCCTTCAAACTGCCCAGGTGATCAGAACTTAAGATGAACAGTTGTAACAGTAGCTCTATTCGCTTTACCATAATATGATAGGTCTTCAAATATATTCAATGAATGTCCTGGAAGACAAACTGACACTATGAGATAATCGTGGGATATTCTATGCCAAACAAACTAACTTAATTTTATATAGCCCATAGAGCTATTGTTACAATTGTAGACCATAACTTTTGAAGGAGAGTTTGAATGAACTTAAACTATTAAGGTTATCTTTTGACGTCTTAGGACGTTTTAAAATATTAATTGAATTTGTATAAAAATTTATCGTAGCCTTGTTTAGCCCAAAAAGCTACGGTTGCTACTGTATATCGGAAGTTCTGAACTCAAGATCAGTTCTCAAGGTATCTCATCATATTCCAAAAGACTCATTTGATTTGGTCAAATACATATTGCTACTTTGCTAAACCAAAACAGCTGGTGATTTTAAGCTACAATTCTAAACTCAAAATCTTCGGCTGTAGATTTTAAGTTTTGAATTCCAGGAAACTTGGGATAACCTAGAACAACAGATGATTATTTCATAATGTCTGTTGTTCTTCCAAAATTTTCGTTACAACTGTTGGCCCTATGTTCTCAATGATAGTTTAGATGACCTAGAACATGTCATATAACTTTGTAATGTTTTTTTACTTTAAGAATATTTATTGAATATGATTGAATATAGGGTATGTGTCCCTTGACTCAGCCTATTATGCAACAAGCGATCACATTTTTCATTGTAACTCATAAAGTTTTTAAGCTGTAAGCGAGATTCAATTAGTTATACACTTGCAAAGATAAGTTTGATAAGACATTTGGTAGTATGTATCACTAAAAGTTACACAACTATTTTTATAATGCCATAAACTTTCGGTGGATATGGATTTAATGTCGGTCTATAAGCATCAAATTGGGTCTATTCGTGGGTGCAACTGCATCCCATTCGATGGATTTATTACTAAATGCAGTCTTTGTACGGTTTTTTTCTAATTTTATGAATTAAGGTAATTTAAGCTGTACCTGATTTACTTAATGCAACATTTCATAAAATAAGCTAAAGTAAAACTGCTCTCGAAACACTTAAATCATGTTCATATATGATTTATCAGCCATTCAATAATGAAAACATTATAATTCACTATACAATGATTTTTCTCTACGATTTGTATTAGAATGAGCCACTTGAATATAAACAACCGCAAATTCATCCATTTCCACTGCTGCAATTTTACCAACAACAACCTTTTTACTACGTTATTGATACAACAGGACATAGTTGGGAACATGCAATAAAATATGTACCCAACATTGGGTCTATGATTTTCTTGTAAAATCATTGTTATTTTAGCTATGTGAACAGTTAGTTTGTAACGTTGTAACTATTTTCTGCACATCCAGACTGCATGACTTGCTTTATCGATTCAATTAAGCCAAATTTAGATCACTTGAAATCGTGAAGATAAACTGTTCAGCATAACCAGTTGAAATCATGATGCCCCAAAAGTTCAAGAAACCGAAAATTATGCGGAACTTAATCAACTACGAGATGATTAATATTGTCTCAATTGCTTTGGATTACATCGATCATGCTAATAGCAACATGATTTTGTTGATTATCGCTAAATTAATGACACATTTAGTACATAGGCCGAATGAAGGAGCTAGGCTAACATTATATCCCCTTACCCTATATTGTTACTTGTGTATTGCTTAAAATTTACTGTTACAACCTCATATCTTGAGTTCTGAACCCTCCGACAGTTTGGATGTCCTAGACCATCCCAAAAATATCTTCTTATGTATTTTTACGTTCGAAAATATTCACTGAATATACTTGAATACGTGACGTTACTTTGTATAGCCCAAAAAACTACTGTCACTACAGTATATTTCAAGTTACGAACTCCAGGACGGCTTGGATTTTCTAGAGGATCTCAAAGTTATAAAATAATGAGTGTTGCCCTTCCAAAAGATTCATTGAATATGTTTGAATCCCAATATATAGCTCAAAAAACTTTTGTTGCAACGGTAGAGCTTATGTTTTGAACTTAAGTACAGTTTGGAATACCTAGAATATCCCAAGATTGTCGGATTATGTCTGTAAGGCTTCCACACTATTCAATCGATATAAAAACATATTGTCCCTTTACACACTCCACACACCTAATGTTACAACTGTAGATCTTATGTTATGAACTCAAGGGTAGTTTGGATGACCTTGATTATCCCCGTTCATCTCATGGTGTATTTCTTTACGTTCGAAAATATTTACTACATATGGTTTAACACGTAGCGTAATTTTGTATAGCCCAAAAAGCTATAGTTACTACTGTCGATCTTAAGTTCTGAACTCAAGGTCAGTTTCGATGACCTAGAACATCATCAAGTTTTCAAATAATGACTGTTGATTCCAAAAGGTTTATGCAATATGTTTGAATACATATCCGAACCTTATACAGCTCTAAAAGCTTCTGTTACAACAGTAGATCTGAAGTTCTGAGCTCTGGTTCATTTTGGATAACCTAGACCATCCAAAAAGATAAAAGCATATTAAACTTTTATCAACGAGAATTTAATAATACGTATGCAAATGTACAATTTTCTGAAACAACGCTTTACACTATTAATAAGGCATTTATTTTTTTCTTCCTGAACTTCTTCAGCAAAATATGTCAGAAGTAATTCTAGCACAGACACAGATGCTGGAAGGCGTTTCGACCATGCGTATAGACCCATCTTCGCAAAAACGAGCTGCGGACCAAGTGTAGGAGGTCGTGGAGAAAAAAAAGTCGCTTGTTTACGTCGCTTCTTTACAGAAAAACCCAAAAGTGACCCTGCGCCGCAGTATTATTCATTATTTGCAAACGGGGGTAATCACTTAGTTAATTTTTACTGTACTTATACAACTTATAAAACAAATGTTTAAGAGATTAAAACATACTTAAATTTGGAAATCACTTTTTAGTCACTATTTGGTCACTATTTGGTCACTATTTTTATTATTTTAGTCACTAAAGTCACTATTATTTATCCTTAAATCCGCTACCAGCCCTGCAGTATCCACCTGAAAAGAACGAAAAATGAAATTGGAATTTGTAAGGTTTCCACGCAAACAAATGGGAGCTGTCACTTCTACTTTTGGAAGAAATTCCGCTCGATTATTCCGTAAGTGAAGGTGACATTTCGTTCCATGCAGATCAATTGTCAAAATTCCGCTTGGTAATATTGAACAAAATTCCGTGACCTCTTTACTTTTTGGGTCAATACTGGCCTTTAGACAAAAAATAAGCTATTTGCTCGTCGACGTAAATCTAATCTTATGAGCGGATTTCTCAGAATGTTGAACTAGTTGAAAAATTGATCAAGCCTCACTGAGATTTAAGTGTTTACTCGGAATGTCGAATAAAATTCGTTAAAAAATCTGATCAAAATTTGCTTAGAAATCTGATTAAAGTTCCCATATCTATTAACTGATCAAGCACAAAGAACAATCTAAGACCATATTTATAAATTTCCATAGTTTTATATTTCAAACAGCTTTTATACTGTTCAAACAAGTTTTCCGACCTTAACCAGTAACAAACATGACTGATTAACGTTCAAAACCTATAGAATTTTCGTGACACTTCAAATTTTTGCAATTCGAACATGTACCCCAGTATTGAAAACACAGACGTCCTACGTCAAAAAAAACCAAGCAATAAATCGACTGGCGCGTCGTTAACTTCCTCGACCTCCTCAAATAATATTTCCTCCGGCGAGTCCATTTAACTTTTTGAATAAAGCGTAGAAATTAAGGCTGCGAAACAGGTTATTGCGAAAATATTGAAAACATACACATACACTGACAACTGTGAGACAGTAATTGTAAGGGAGTTTTTTTTTAAACTTTCTTGCTTGAAGAACCGAGTTCTTGGAAGAAGTAGACTGTGCTTTTGAGCGAAGTAGCCGTCTTTTTTCCCGTCATAGTTAAAATTTTGGTAAAATTGAAAAATAATCGCGTTTTCGATCGAAATTCACATTACAAATATACCAAAGTGCTCCCCAACGGGTTTTGTTCGCTGGTGTTGAACAAATCTATGCCCCTATCTTTTCCCCTCTGTCGTGCGTGAATTGATGAGGAGGAGTTGAAAAAAGCTGACGTCTAGGATCACGGCTTTCGGTGGCAGTGAAATTAAATGCAATTTTTACGCTGAAAAACGGCAAAAATTTGGTTAAAAAGGTTGAAAGTATATAGTTACGCCCGTACGGAGTCGATTGGGGATATTTTCAGTCCGGTCGCAACGTAATACTGAACGTGAATTGTAAACAGTATCATTTCTTGGGTCTGCTTAGTCACATTGGATCGACCCATTGCACAGTGGGCAAGATCTGATGAAAACTAAGGAAAAAATCTGTAACTTTTGTCGCTTTTAATCGCGGCTTGTAAACAAGGCCTCTTCCGCTACGTAAGATTTCCTGAAAAATCGAATAGAAGTTATATCATCTAGCCGTGCGGTATATAAAACAACCTCTATTCGGTTCTCCAAGAAATTTCACATAGGACTAGCCCTATTTTGTTGATCATGAGCGACTCCTAGCAAAGATATCAATATATTTTTAAATAGAATGCTATTCAATAATATGAAGGGAAGTGGGACTGGTAGCAAGTCACTTTTTAGTGACTTGCCTCACTTTTTTCGATGGCGGTCACTTTAAAGTCCTTTTTCATTTAAGATCCACTATCCTAGAGCGTCATCAATGCAGTTGAACCTACTTCAGTTGTTTA
Source organism: Aedes japonicus (assembly GCA_034211315.2). Taxonomy (NCBI): domain Eukaryota; kingdom Metazoa; phylum Arthropoda; class Insecta; order Diptera; family Culicidae; genus Aedes; species Aedes japonicus. The sequence continues at coordinate 18,953 of JASCZW010007371.1, forward strand.
CGTAATTAGATATTGCATCGGCTTGAGCTTGCGTTCAGGAGCTTGTTTATGGGACTTGCCGGAAAACAGAACTGTGCTCAAAGCATCAGTCTGTGAATCTGATCGTCAGAATCACGGAAGGGCCATGAAAAATTTCGTTTGAGTGTTCAGTTACAACACCTTGTAAAATGAAGTCAAGTGAGGTTAATAGATTCAGTATCTATTTTATTATTTTCGAGCAGTTTAATCTCAATATGCAGCGCTAGCAAAAAAAGAGAAAGCTTTTTTTATATTAGACTTTGCAGTCAGCTTGTGCTGTCTTGTTCTCCCCCACGGAAAACTTGTAAACAGCGCGCAGTAACGTCAAACATAACTTACTGCGCGCCGCGTCTTCAATATTTTTGTGGGAGAGAGCAAGACAGCACGAACGACTGCAAAGCTCAATTTTTTGCTCACCCGCGTCGGTTCAACAAACACATTCGTACTAATAACTCGACTTAAAGTCTGCACATTGTAGACGAAATACGCGTATCTGTCAAGATAAGCAAAGGTAGTTGGAATTAAATGGAAAATGCTAATTTTTCTTCTAATTTCTAGTTACAGCTATTCCACTGAACAGCTCAAACCCTCTAGGATTCAATTCCTCCTTAGTTTTCGTGAATAAAATTGTTGGAGTAGATGTTACTCTTCAGGTTGGTCCATAAATTCTCGATGGGACGCTGCCGGGGGACGTTGGGCGGGTTCGCCGACTTGGGTACCACATCGATATTCAGCCACTCCATCTCCTCCAACAATCGCTTCGAGTAGTGGGCCGACGCCAGATCCGGCCAGAACACCGCGTCCTTGCCCTTAGGGAAGGTCCATAAATTATGTCACGCAGTAATGGAGGAGGGGAGATTTGGGAAAACGTGACGATCCGTACAATTTTTTTTAACGGCCCCACAAAAAACGTGACAAGGGGGGGGGAGGCATTAAATTGTCACTTTTTGCGTGACGTAATTAATGCACGTTCCCTTATTGTATTTCTGATGAACGACGCAACTTCCGGCAAACATTTCGTACTATAAATTGCCCCGTTCACGGCCAGTCCGGAACGAAAGAAGAACGGCTTTGACATCCCCTTCTCGCTGATTGTCAACCACAGCAGCACCTTCTTCTTGGGGAACTTCACCTCGGAGCTCACTTCCTTCGTGGGGGAAGTAAAATACGAAGTGCCCTGCCAGTCGTTGCCATCACCACCGCCACGTCGCGATTCGCCGGGAAAATCGAGTTGACCATCTTATTCAGCCGCTGTTGCTGCGTCGCTGTCTGCGGCTCCCAAACCAGTGGACGCGACTTCCGCTTCCTGACATGTATGTTTATGTTCGCCAGGTACTTAATCACTGTTTGGCCAGTTGAACCGACCTCCCGGCTAAGCACACGCAGCGATGTAGCCACTTTTCTCTCGGTCTTCCTCTTCAGCATCCTTTGAAGCTTCTTGTCGCTCAGGATCGTCGGCCGTCCGGAACTGGGCTTTCTTTCGATGCTCTGGTTGTTGTATAAAAGTGCCAAGATGTTGTAGATGCCGGAACGGGCGTATCTGGTGTCCACGAAGTGCCGCACGATGCCCGTTTTCGACGCGGCGTGGTGCCGTTCTTTGAACGCGCACACTTCTTAACGGAGTTGCTTCACTGTTTTTGCCATCACGGTTAGAGTTCGACTGATAGAGCTGTCAAATTTTGTCTGCTGACTCATTGATTACTATGATTGATGCTGCATGGGTAGTTTCGTCAGCGCGGGCGAAGGTAAACCCATAAAATTCGGCAATTTTTGTCCCTTTTTTTAATGCAAACGTTAAGAAAAATGTTCAGCCTATGTTTGAAGTTTTGCAGCAAAATTGTCTTCTATGAAGTTGTTTCTAATAACAAGTCGCTTCTTTTGGTGTGAAAGAAAACTAAGGTGGTCCTTCAGAAATCAAGAATTTATCATTTTCATTTGCAGAAAAAAGGGCATTCATTTTCCGGAAAAAGTTGTAGATTAAATAATTTAAGTTTAAGTAACTTTAATTGAATACATTTTCTGTACCTTTTAATATGACCGAATAAGGGCATTTTTTCCTACGTAGCTTAGGGTGTCCCTATAAAAATCAGTTATTTAGCTGTAACTTTTTTATTTCAAATTTCTCAGCAAAGTTGTCTTCCCATTGATTCTAGTCTATCTACACACTTAGAAAATTTAACAATATTCGGTATTTTATGCTTCATTTTTCCGGTAATTTGTTAACAGATAACTGTAGAATTTCACCGAAATCCGTTAAATCAGATTACCGAACGTTCAGCTGTTGAAAGTTCATTAAAAAAATACCGAATATAGTAAAATTTTCTAAGTGTGTATCTATGTTTTGTCTGTCTGTCTGAACCTTATAGAATCGAAAACTACTGAAACGATCAGCGTGAAAATTTGTATGGAACTGTTTTTGAGGCTGAGGAAAGTTCTTATGATAGTGAGAGACCCATCCGTTTTCTGGAAGAGGGTGCTCCCATACAAATGAAACACAAATTTCTGCATAATAAAACCCAAACACAATGAAACCATAGCTTGAAACTACACTTGACATGTGGGTTTTTTTGGAGGCAGTGGGGCTTAGGGAAGGTCCATTAATTATGTAACGCAATAAGTGGAGAGAGGAGGGGGGTTGGGAATACGCGACAATCCATACAAAAAAATTCGAAGGTGTATACAAAAAACGTGACAAGGGGGAGGGGGGGGGGATTACAAAAAGTCACTTTTTACGATACATAACAAATGGACGTTTCCTTATTACGGTCTTCACTTCACGGTGAAAACGAAGTGAAAACAAAATACCTTATAACGAATGTCACCCAAGTGAAAAAAAAATGGTAGAGTTCATCCGTGGTGACGATTCGAATAAACTCGTGTTATTATGGTTGGCACGGCACCATCACGCCACCGAAAAAAGTGACGCAAACCGTAGATTTTCTGAGGGCTACTACGATTTCCACTTCACTATCACTTCCACCTCACGGAGTTCATTTTTGACCACGGTGATACCAGTAATAGCATAAACCAAGTGAGGTGATGTGTAAGTGAAGTGAGAGTATGCAATATGCAACTAGCGATTTGAAATATGCAGCTAGCGATTTGAAATTGGTTCACTGTTGTAGAGCCCCTTGGTCCGAATTACACCTTGAAGCCAGCACCTTACTATACATATTTGCGCCTTTGTTTTGATTTGCTGTGTTATTTTGACAGAATATTTGAGAGTGTGTTCGTGTGAGTTCATTATTAGGGGCTCATTATTAAGCTTGGGACCGAGCCTGGGACCGATGTGCTAGTACTGACTGAGCCAAGAAAAAAATCGTTTTTGTATGGGTTTTTTTTTTTGTGAAGGTGAAAACCGTGATAAGCCCCATAGTTTGACGGTTCCGTTTCACTATTATGTTTTGAAATAAATGACCTACTTCGATCTTTAGAATGAAATGATAAACAGTGTTATACCCCGTTCGCACTACAACCTATGTTACGTATTCACCCTTATTCTTGTTTTCGATCGAACTGTATTCGTTCGAAAGTATCGTTCATTCGCATTCTTATTTACGTTCGAACCAATTCGAACCATTCGATCTTTCGAACTTCATTCATTCGAACGTTCGCACCATTATCGTTTTCGTTCGTATGCGTATGTTGATTCACTTTGGATACGCTACTCAAAACCTGCGGATTGGTTCAAGTTTAGTAAAGACTACGGGTTTTAATTACGGTACTGCTTTTCGTCGATTTGTTTCCTGACGTGGTTTCAGAATTTAAGTAAACTTTGCATTTAATTGTGGCAAATTCATCTTATATTTTTTGTTCACAGGGCTAAACGAGTGAAAAGTAAGAGTACGAACAAAAATCAGTACAGCAGAATGGTCGAAGCATTGGAAGAGCATCCCGATATCGCAAAAGGTTTCACCAGATTTGACGCTGGTTCGTTTTGGGAATCGTTGGCCGTTGACTTAAATAGTCTTGGCCCACCATTAAAAGATACTGCGAGTTGGAAGAAGGTTAATGAAGCATTTTTTTGTTGTTGAACATGTGGAACATTCACAGCATTTTCATTTGAACTTAACTTTCAAGGTATGGTTCGATTGGAAATCAAACTTGAAAAGAAAACTGTCGAACAACCGCAAGGAACAACGAAGTACGGGGGGCGCTCCGTGTAAGCTCATTGAGCTTACTACCTTGGAAGAGCAAGTCGTCGGTTTGGCAGGGCTTGCAGCGGCAGTTGAAGGGATCGGAGATTCCATTGCCTTTGGGGCCCCCATTGTGCTTCATGGAAATGATGACGATCATGGTTTGGAGAATCACGCGGAAGCCGATGCCGAAGAAGATGATGAAGAAAATCTCCCTCCCGAGGATACTTCACCAACAATTCCAATCCGTAGAAAGAGGCGTACGCAGTCGAGCTTGGGTTTGCTGGAGACGCAGGTTAAGCAACAGCGTCAATTTCACCAGGATGTGTTGGGAGCTTTGAGGACACAAAATAAAAATTTGGACAATCTGGCGTATTACGGGCGGCAAATTTCAAAGCGTCTAACGGAAAGTCAAGTGATGCAAGCGGATCAACTCAAAGAACAGAGGCGACATAATCTGGAACTTGAGAAAATTGCTCTTGAAAAACTCAAAGTCAAAAGGGAAATCCTTGCATTACAACTGAGTCAACTATAAACTTGTTACACTGATCAGATCTACATTAAAATAAAGCTTGAATACAATAAATTTAAATATTAACTAAAATTGAAAGATTTTTTAATTTTTAGTAAAAAATTTCGAAAATTTTAAAAAGCTTGGCAGTCTAAATAGTTATAGCAAATTCAGAATTTATAAACTTTTATGGGATTGACGGGTTCCTTTTTAGGTTTAACACAACGTAATTTCATAATTTATATTTGAATAGGATGCTGAATGACATCTATGACATCTTAGTAACCGTTGTGTAAAACGTAAAACGTTGTGAAATATCCTTGAAATTAAATAAATTTCTTGAATTTTGATACTCATGTTGCCAGGATTTCCTTGTAAATTTATTCATGGCCACTCGATACTCCACGGAAACCTGTTCCGGAATGACCGGTTCTAGGACACATCATCAAATGGTCACAAAATGTTGACGAATATCTTACTGAAGTAATTTCATGAATTTTGATTCCCATATTGCTAGGGTTTCTTTCTAAATTTGTTCATGACCACTCGAGGCCCCACGGAAACCTGTTTCAGAATTTTCAGCGCGAGGCCTAGTCGGCATATGGCCTACAATAATAATAGTTTCTAATAATAATTCTTAAGATTTTGCCATCTGTTTCTGGAAATTCACTTGATATTCCCAAATAGTGTCGCAGTACCGGACCACAGCCCTGTAAACCCGGATTTACGGAAACCATATGAATCAAAATGGACGTTTCTGCCAATGTCCATAAAGCAGATGAATTTCTAAATCTAACGATGGAAACAGAACTAAATTGGCCAATAATTGCCAGAGTTACAATCATTTGAATTTTGTGGGTAACCGGGTACCCTGTCGATCACTTATTAGGGCCTTCTTCACCTCCGGTTAAGCCGTAAGCCAGGTTCAAGCGTATGGGTAAGCACTGCTACGAGCTAAGCGATGGTAAGGAATTGGTATGTAAAGGTGTTATGAAGTCTACTTAGAGTTTAAAACACCTCCTTCATGCAAGTGTAAACTTTTAAAAAAAATGTATTTCTCAAACACTAATTTGGATTTACGTTCTCTAATTTTTCAAACCAAGAAATTTACTAAAATCTCTGAGAAAAATTAGGGAATTTCATTCTCGAGAATACATCGCTATTCTATTCTCATTCTTAAATCTGGCAATGAATAAATCTCTTCGAATCCAAATGTAAATCATTTTATTAAAAAGTTATTTACCCAATATGGTCATCAATCTACCACGTGATCATACAAGTAGTCAGCACGGTAAGTCAAACATACATTATGTAGTGCACAGCAAACATTGATGATTTTAGAACATTTTGAAGGAGAATAATGCAGTTGTCGGGCAGCCAGAATGCATCGAAAACGGTTTTTTACTACTCCTATGGTCCTCTCAATAATATTTCTTGCCGATGTATGGCGGCTATTGAAACTTCTTTCGGCACTTCCTACCTCCGCTGCTCTGTGTGGAATTATTAACCACGGCTCAGATGGGTATCCAGCATCACCTAAAATTACAAGAAAAAATAACTTGTCAAAATATTTTTAAAATATTTTGATACCTAAGATTTTAGTGTTTCGGTCTCCATTCCTATACAGGGTTTCTAAATATCTACGAGCGGCACTCAACCGCCATACATGTGAGTCGTGGTTTGAACCCTGGTAGCTTGCATCGACAAAACGGATCCTTTGTTTGTCATCACACATCTAACAAATAAGAAACATTAATTATTGAAGTTCAACATTATAATAATTAACAATATATTAGAAGCATAAACTGTTTACCATCATAACATTGAGGCTGTAGTTTCCTTTACGGTTGTAAAATAGGTTACGATTTGTCTTTGGGGGAATTATTTTTACATGTGTCCCGTCAACACACATTATTACCCCAGGAATTCCAGATTTCTCATAGAAGTATCGTTTAGCTTGGCTCATTTCTTCGTTAGACATCCGGAGGTTTATCCATCGTGCACAAATGTTCCTTTCCAAGACTGTGAGCATTTCTGTAAGCACCTTCGAAAACGTTGATTGAGCAATGGCGACATCGAAATCCTTTCCAGCTCCGTGTTGGTAATTTCCCTCAGCCAAAAAGCGAAGACAAGCAGCAAGCTTACGCTCCACACTGAGACCTCCTTGTTTTTGAGGAGGAATATCGTCCTTAATTTCGTTCAGGATGTACTCGAACGCATCCTTACTAAGCCTGAAGTTTTTGATAAACCTGAAATGAAATTAAACTGGTTAGAGTTTGGTAAACGTCTTGTTACATGTATTGAGGTATTACTCTGAATCTGACATTTTCTTTAAATCGTTCCGTTTTCGCAAATTGGCTCGATGGCTTCTCAAAGAATCTCGTTCATCCTCCTCTGCCAGGATGGCTAGCATCAATGTATCCATTGGAACAACGGTCTGCTTCGACGAACGATCTGCTATTCCACTAACAAATTTGACGGAACTGAATTAAACGCAACGTAACAACTGTGGTCGTTCGGAAAAATAAACGTCAACAGGAACCGAAACAATTGGTCTAACCCAAGGCGACGAATAACGAGCACTTTTATTCACTCACTTTGTAATCAATTGGTTTCAGTATAGCTGGTATAGCGTAAAAAGACAACAGCGAAATAATTTGTTTTGATTTCTGACAGTTCTGCTGTTTAGAATTGCTACGAATGTGTATATTGATGTGGCAAGACTTTTTCGCATTCGTATCGTATACGAGCTGCTTCGATCGAAAACAGGAACATCGTTTTCGAACTCATTCGAATTGTTTTGTTCGTTCGAATGTCATTTACGGTCGTAAACCAGAATAAAGGTGAATATAGTTTATCTTCATATCAAAGGCCATGCTCGTTTGGGCTGCAAAATGGTGAGTCGACAAATGTGATGGAGCGTGCGTCCTCGCAACATAGCTCTGGTCCTCACAAGTTCCTACCTCTTGCTTCCGCGGGTCAAGAGATGACAAAGACCGCCAGCTAAAGGTTGTGCTTAGCAGGTAGTGCAGCCTAGGCACTGTTGTCCTTCTGACTTCAGCTAGATTGAGGAGCTGCGTGCCGAGCGTCTGTCCACCAAGGAGGTGCGGCTCAAACAGCGTCTGTCCTGGCATCCAGCGGTTGAATAAGAAACGCTGTCTCTCGTCAGCTATACCTTAGGAGGCAGTCCCACCAACGCAATGTAGGCAGCGCGACCCCGGTAAGCTTGTATCTATAAATTAGAAGAAAAATTAGTAATCTCCATTTAATTCCAACTACCTTTGCTTATCTTCGACAGATACGCGTATTTCGTCTACAATGTGCAGACTTCTTCAGTGTCTCGTACTAATAACTCGACTTGAAGCTTGTATGCTGAAATCTTACCCTACCCCAAATGTAAGTATTCTTTATACGGTATATAATTTTGGATCATCCATGGAATTTCCGAGTATTGTATGAAAATTTTAATTTTTTCCTTCATGGCAATGATAATGCAAGTCCATCTACAATTGCTGCAGGACCACAATCGAAAGACATGCAGACAGTACACATTTTATTTTCATTTTATATTATAACATCCACAATATTTTTTATGCAATTTTCAGCTTCGCATTTATCCGTAAGTTTTAGTCCACCATTAAGCGAGATAAGGCGCTATAACTTTGGCAATTATTGCCAGGCTTTTGGTTCAAATGCCAAAAGTTCATCCACAGGCAAAAGGAGCATAAACCAATCTCTCTAGCATCTATGCTCGCAACGATAAAGTACAAATTATCACACTGTTTAACTCTACATGGAAGGTTTGGTACGGGAGGTCCACGCTTTCTTCCTTCCCTTGATTCAAAGTAGTAGAGCGATTTTAGTTCTTTCTGGAATCGCTCTTTTTCTTGGAATCCTCTCTGCGGCACATACTACGCAGTTGGCCTGGCCGATGATAAGAAAAATGATGTATTCAAGAAACCATCATTTTCCAGGATGCCTTCAAGAATTGGCTGCGTTAGTCTGAGATTAGATTAGATTAGATTAGATATCAAAGGCCATGCTCGTTATTTCCAGTAAAAATTAGATGTATGGATGCTGATATCAAGATATTCTATATCACGTAAAATAGGTTGTAGTGTGAACGAGGTGTTACTGTGTAAGACAATTTTGAATTTGTTTCCACAAACTAATGTCTTGGGCATTTTTGTACGCTATTTTCTATAGAAGTTACGATTCACTGGTAATGCGTTTAAAACAAAATACATGAAGGGAAGACGCTCACGAGAAGACAATGTTAGCCTCCTAGCACGAGTTCAGATCGACGGTGATGAAATCGAGGTAGTAGACGAATTCGTGTATTTGAGATCTTTGGTGACCGCCGATAACGACACCAGCAGAGAAATACAAAGGCGCATTATGGCTGGCAATCGTGCCTACTTTGGACTCCGAAGGACGCTAAGATCGAACAAAGTTCGCCGAATCATAAAGTTGACCATCTACAAGACATTAATTAGACCGGTAATTCTCTACGGCCACGAAACATGGACATTGCTAGTGGAGGACCAACGCGCCCTTGGAGTCTTTGAACGGAAGGTGCTGTGTACCATCTACGGTGGAGTGCAGATGGAAGACGGAACGTGGAGGAGGCGAATGAACCACGAATTGCACCAGCTGCTGGGAGAACCTCCCATCGTACACATCGCAAAAATCGGTCGACTACGATGGGCTGGGCATGTCGTAAGAATGTCGGACGACAGCCCTGTGAAAATGGTTCTCGAAAACGAACCGACACGTACAAGAAGAAGAGGCGCCCAACGTGCAAAGTGGATCGATCAAGTAGAAGGCAACCTGCGGACCCTCCGCAGACAGCGAGGCTGGCGAGTGACAGCCATGGACCGAATAGAATGGAGACAACTTATGTGTACAGTAGAGGCCATGCCGGCCTTAGTCTGATTGGTAAGGTAAGTATCGATTCACTGGGCGGTTAGAATATAAAGGAAAAACATTTTTAATAGAATTGTGTTACTCTTTTCAGTCAGCCTTCAAGATCTCAATAATTTGGCGCAATGCTTGACGGCATCAACCAAACCGATGATGCTGAGCGATCCATTGGGGTTGTTATGTTTCTCCGATTGTCTAAGAAAAGTCCTCTATTCAGAATGTCTTGCAAGACTCGTCCAAATTAATCCACCAAAGCAGCAGACTCGTTCGACCTCCAATCAAATTAAAACAACAGTTACAATGGATTGTGAACAGTCACACTAAAAGTCAATAAAGTGGCCATACAGCCCGTCAGGATTTGTTCTTTCAATCCTATCCACACCATTGTAACACACTCCGGACCATCTTTCTCTAAATATCCAACCTTTATTTGGATCACAAATTCGCTATCAAAGTTTTACCTAGGCATAAATTTCAATAATTTTCATCGTAATTCGAAAGTTGTTGTTCCCTAGAATTTTAGTAAATAACGCCCGTGTTTTATCTTCTGGGTCGTCTAACCGTGTGTCTGTATGTGTAGATGATTGCTGCGTGTTTATGGTGCTAACAATTACAGTTATTGAGGTCTGCTCTGCTTGTAATTCGCAATTATTTAATTTTATATAGGTAGGTATTTTAGTTATAATTTAAGACTATTTCTAATATCCAACTATAAAAATCTAAAATCTCTTTCGGTCGGTCGGTCGGTCGTTCTGCGCGCTTTTCGTTTTGTGTGTATTTAAGGTTCATTCGGTTGATGACAGTGCAAGGTTATTCATTTTGTTATTGTAAGTTTGTCTTAACTATGCATAAACTTCGATAATCACAATTAACAGAAAATCAGTTAAAAAAAAGAGGAAACTTCATGTGAGTTTCCATTTAAAAAGCTTGACTTCTAATTGCTAGGTATTTGTGTATGTATTGGTAAAGCGTTACTCGGTGATCTTTTCTAAAATCCATCACTTTAGCTCCTCACTGGCCCTATTTATGCTTGGTATTGGTATTTCATTTGTGCGACTGATTCAAACCGGAACCCCGGTTCTATCCTTGATCTTTCCCATCACACTTGAATGCATCTTCGAATAGCCTCCGCTGCTGTGCGACTTGGTCAGCTTCAAGGACTCGTGTCCGCCATGATTGTTTAGCTGGTGAGCACTTCCCCCGCTGCTCATACCGGTGGTTCCGGTATCGGAGAAGAACAGTGGTGAAGTGCTTTTCTCTCCACCGCTGATTCCACGCCGAGCACTATTCGGCGAATGGCCGCTTTTAGCCGTGCCGAAATCAAACTGACCGCCACTGCCACTGCTCTTTTCGTCGCCGTATGAAGGCGTTGCCGTTACTGGGCACGTGATCCGCTCAAGCTCCTCATCGATGCACTTGAATTGCCAGCTCCAGTTGGCTCGGTACAGGAACGGTCGATGATCGAACCGATTATCATCAGGACTGTATGATTCAGCATGGTAGGACGGTGTCAGAACCGTCATCTTGTGCCGATTGATGGCATAGCAGCGGAAGAAATGCTTCACCTTGTCGGAGATCTCCCGAGGAGTACAATTGGCCTTCCACATCGATACCAGCTTGCAGAACATACTGTAAGGTCCGCAGTAGTTCTGCTTCCTGAGACGACCGAACTCACTCAACTCGTTATAGGTCATACCCATGTCTTCTTCGTCCGTTTGGGCAAGGGCACCTTCATGCAGTGGTTCCAGCTCGGCAGTGGGCGGTGCGGTAACAATATCCGATACGATGGGCAAATTGAATTTGTCCTTGGCGAACAGCAGGAATCGTTTCAGGTCCGTCTTGGAGATGCCTCCGATCGGGTTGATGTCGGCTGACGAACAATCGTACTTGGTCATGTAGCCCCGCAGGGATTCGTCGACGTTGGCTGATCCCAGAACTAGCAAACCTCCCGGTCGGTTTCGTACCCAAAGCATCAATTGGGCAAACAGGTACGAAAGGACCATTCTCGTTCTCGCCTGAATGTTCTGCAGAGCCAAGTTCTGCCTCGGACAACCTCCTTGTGTTTTGAACAACGGCTTCATTCCCGTTACGGTGTTGAAGATGGACAGCAAAGCACTTACTGCCCCATCGATGTTGATCTCCAGATGGTAACTTCCAATCTGATTGGCTAAGCTGGTTGCCCTTTGGCGGGTTTCCTTGCTGGAATTCTCGCTGCCCATGTAGCACGTAACCAGCAAGCGATTGCACAGTGCAGCTGGATTATCCGGAGTAAAGTCTGGATCGCCCAGAATCTTCCGAATGTCATGCAGCACCTGAATGTCCCCGAGCATGATCGACTTCACCACCAGCCGGCACATGGAATGGACAATAATAGCCGTACTGCTCGAATCGACACCTCCACTCAGAGGCAAGAAGAAGCCACCTTGACCTGAACGACGAAGATAATCCCACAACCAGCAAGCCGGTCCGAGTGAAATTTCCTCCTCCGCACTGTGATAGATCCACTCGAGAGGGGCACTCGGTGCGATGTTCAGATCGCAAGCATGAGACAGGGCAAAGTCAACGTTAACCCGGGGATAGGTCGGAGTCGATGCGGCAATTGTACAACGAGAGCGCATGGCCACCCGATAAGATCGGATGTCTTCCAAATCTATGGTCGCCGTTGTCACTTCAACGTCTTCCATAGAAAATTGCTTGCCTCTGGCAATAACATGGCCGTTCAAGGCAACTGCCGAGCACCCATTGAAGTAGACCCGTTGTCCATCGCATCCACGAAGGTTACTAAATAGATAAGCACCACCTGCCTTGTAGCTCGCATTCCGGATCAAATCTGTTGTGATGTAGGCTTTCCGTAGTTGCATATAGCTTCCGGAACTGTTCACTATAATCTCCACCCCCGAGAGGGACATATCGATATGGGTGCTCCTGGGATTCCACAGTTCCTCGCAAATCTCGTACCCCAGGCAGGTGTCCCTGGTGGCGATGACGGCATCTCCAATGGGCACCGTATGCTGCCCGGTAGCCGAGGCAATCATCCGCGGAAGGTAGAACTCCTCGGTTTGCCGTTCCTTAAAAGAGAAGGGATATTAGTTCGTTGACGTCACGAAATTCGATCAAATCACAAACCTTGGTCCAGGAGGAGAACCACCGCGTCTCGCGATAGTTCCCATCGTCGCACATCACCAGCTTCGGGCGGATCAGCAGGATGCGCTTGTTGTGGAACACCACCCGGCAGTTGTAGGCCACGTTCCGGTGCTGCACCGGCATGCCGACGTCGATCAGCATGTTCTGACAGTGCGGTGACATCATAATCTCCAGCAGGATCTCCCACGAGTGCAGGTAGGTGTCCGATTCGTGGAAGTGGTCCTCGCAGCTGTAGCCACTGTGTAAATAGGGAGAGAAAAGAAGGTTACAGTGGCGGAAAAAAGAGTTCGGGGTTCATGAATTTACAATATTTTACTTTGGAATTATCTTGAGGTAGTAAATATACGGCAGGTAGTAGACATTTTAATCACATCAAACATGTGTCAATTGTTAGGATGTATCAATGATATAACCTATAACATTAATTTGCGGAATGTTTCAATGATTGAAACCAAACTAAGGCAAACCTTTGGAAAACTTGTTTTCTTTTCCTTTTGCGTGGGTGGTAAAAACAGAACCAGAAAAATTTGTTCTATTGAGGCGTAATGTTGGTTGGGCTTTGGAGATCGCAGTAAGCGCTGCCCGAGGACGGTTGAGTTTTGCGTGAGCTGTCACGTTTTTTTCTTCTGTTTGTTGAAAATCCATACATGTGAAGTTGTGAAATTGAGAATTTGGTTTCGGTAATTTCAAAATTTGGTTTCGAAAATTGTGAATTTGGTTTCGGAAAGTTTTTAGGCGGTGATTGCTGTTCGGGGTAGTCTAGCTCATCTAGGATTTAAGAAAGTCCCGGTGTAATAATTTTGTAAAAGTTATGTTTCACGTTGTTTTCGAGTTGTCGTGGGGCATATTGCTTAAGAGTCGTTTGTTTTTCAACAACGTGAAGAAATGAAGAATTGTGCTACTACAGTGCGGGAAATTCGTTTAAACGCAATGTCATTTTAGCGTTTATTTTCAACACAAAAGATCGAGACGAAAAATCAAATATAGTTTGTCATAGCCTATCAGAAGTTTCGTATTTGAGAACACAATTTAATTGGAAGTTCATAATGACTTTTGAAAAAATTCCGGAAAAGGTGATTTTGGGGGCGGGGGAATTCGTCTAAACGCACTAGTTTTATTAATCAAATCAACAATAAACAATAGTTCATACTTCGTTTGCTTTCCATTTTTCTGAATAGTTTCAAAAATTCTGTTAGGCATTGATTTCACCAGCTTCTGAGAGTTTTATCAGGTATCAAGTTCCAGGCTTCTCATACGGCTGACTCAAGTTCACGAACTGTTTTAAACTGCCTTCCGCCTTTGTAAACCTGTCGTGCCAGGATGCCCCACAAGTTTTCGATAGGATTTAGAACCGGACTACGAGCTGGCCAATCCAGAAGACTGATGTCTCGTTCAGAAAATTATTTCAAAGATTGGTTGCTGACATGAATTGCTGCATTATCCTGTTGAAATACGAAATTTTCCGGCATAACGTCTTCAGTAAACGGGATCAAAACATCTTCTAGAAGCTCAAGTACTTTTTTGAATTCATCCTGGTCAAAATGGTGGCAATAGGGGTGTTTCCATGGATCGAAAAAGCGACCCAAGACATTAGAGTGCCACCTCCAAAGTTCATGCTCAACTTAACCTGCGGAGATTTCCTCAAATCGTGCAAATAATATGCGGTGCAGTCTGGCCCATCCAAATTGAATTTCTTCTCGTCAGAAAAAATAACACTGTCGCATTCCGTAGTCCTCGACATGTATTTTTTAGCGAAATTCAATCTAGCGTTAATGTGAGCCGGTTGAAGATTGGATTTTTTTTTTTTGCTTTTTTGTGTACTTTATGTGGCCACATCCATGTAGAATCTGCCGTACACGCCTCTTAGAAGTGGAAAGCCCCATTTCTTGCTTGATTTGCGCAGCAGAGAAGTTTCCAGAGTTCACCCATTTGTATAATTTGGTTCCGGACACGATTGGTAATCTTCCCGTTGTTTTCTTTTTTACGCCATACTTCTTGCCTTTTTTCAACAGGTTCCTGATTGTTGCTTCCGATCAATACGTGCAATTTCGCGATTGCTCTCACCGCGAATTTTGAGTTCTCGAACCAGTATTTGCTCCAAATGGCTTAAATACTTTCCTTTACCCATTTTGCCGAAAACAACCAACAACTACCGCGCAAAGCAAATTCAAACTCGTGTTCATGGCGGACGAGGACTAAGACAGTGTAAATATGACAGATTCGCAAGATAATAGTAGCATAGGTACGCTCAATGTGGCATTACGTTAGTTTGCGTTTAAACGAATTTCCCCTTTAAAATCACCTTTTTTGGATTTTTTCAGAGATCACAATGAACTTCCGTTCGAATTGTTTTCTCAAAAACGTAACTACTGATAGGCTTTAGTAAGCTGTATTTGACTTTTTGTTTCTTTTGTATTGGAAATAAACCCAAAAATGACCTTGCGTTTAAACGAATTTCCCCCACTGTATTTTCGCATGTGGTGGTGCCACGGCTTGTAGCCAGTGCTGAGCTCCATCACGGTACTAACAGCGTTAGAATTAACAATTGAGATTCTTGCAATTGGCAATCCAAGCAACAGAAGAGCATCTCACTCTCTCAAACTTCTCATCAACATGAAATGACAACCGAGAGATATTTTTCTCGCGTTTCTCACTCATTTACTATATCTTCTACAAGTGTTATGTGATACGATCGTATTGCCAAGAATAAATATACCGGCATGGAAATTGACCGTCATTTTACTTCTCCAGTACACAGTTGATCATGATGCTCATCGCTAGTAACGGTATTTCCACCGTCAAAATCAGCAGACATTACCCCGTAAGTGGCGATATGTCCGCAATTTGAGCCTTACGATTGAACCTTTCTAATTTGTGAATAAAAACATTAAGTAAAGTAAAAGGGTTGGGGGGGGGGGGCTGAAATGGGGGACTTCTATTTTTTCATCCTTTAGATGTTCGCCCCAGGTATCCACCAAATTCAAATGGTTAGAACTCTGGCAATTGTTGACCGATTTTAATTCTTTTGGCACCGTTAAATTCAAAAACTCATTCGATGTATGGAAATTATCGGCAATGACCATTTGAATTCATTACCTTGGGAATACGGACAACAAAACTCATGAAATTTCTCCACTAGGATATATTTCAACATTGAGTGGTCATCTAATGATTTGTTCTCGGGCATGTCAGGTCAAAATTCGTGAAATTTCTTGTTTGTTCATGGCCACTCGAAACCCCACAGGAACCTGTTCCGGAATGGCCGGTCCAAGGACAAACCATCAGATAACCACAAAACGTTGCGAAATAGAATACTGGGGAAATTTCATGAATTTTGATAGCCATGTTGCCAGGGTTTTCTTCTTAAAATGTTCATGGCCTCTCGAAACCCCACGGGAACCTGTTCCGGGGACAAATCATCAAATGGCCACAAAACGTTGAAAATTGCCTTGTGGAGAAATTTCATGAATTTTGATACCATATAGCCAAGAACTCCTTATAAATATGTTCATGACCATTCGAGACCCCTCGGGAACGTGTTACAGAATGGCTGTTCCAGGAACAAGTCGACATATGATCCACAATGGAATAGCAATAACTTGTAGGAATTATCATATGTTCACATGAAAAAATTAAACCGCTTGGATATGTGATTTAGTGTAGTAAAAATTCGAAGTAGGCCGGTTTGTTCTTTTTTTTGTAATATGCAGGAGCTCATGTTTCATAGCATAAAGTGTTTTCAGCACTTTATGTATGCAGTGTTTATGTTTATGTTCAAGTGCTCCGAAAGCGTCAAGAGAGAGTGAGAAACTGGAGGGACGCCTGCGAAATTGGGTACAGACGACTCGTGAGGTGATAAGTGCAAGACAGGTAATTGTTACCCATTGTATTTCTAATAATAAAATTTATTTTTAATAGTTTTGCGTCGATTTTTAATAGTTTTGTGTCAACACTTCGTTCCGCAATTTATTGTTCACGGGCGTAGCGTTTTGTCTATTGTTTCGGTTGCCTATCCGTTGCGCGAGTGATCGAGTGAGCATGAAAATTCGTGGTTCGCCGAATGCGATGGGTCCGTGGTGGGTACATATTTAATTGTGATTCAAATTGATCGTTCGGGCCACCCTATCTTGGAACAAATGAACCACTGTCCCATTTTTTTAAGTGACTACAGTGGCATCCTTACTGTTGGTGTGGATCGGTCCAGGTTGGCTCTCCGGCGTTGAGCCGAATTGACTTGTTTTCCCACTGAAATACCACTATCACACTTTGTAAGTGGCCCCAATAGCATCCTTACTGTTCAAATCGGATATCGGTACTAATTTTCAAATATTTCACTTAACAGCTTATCGTTAACCAAAACGAACCCTGCGGCTACCCAATCCTGTTATCCAAAATCCCAGTGATTTCTCGTGGGATTAAAGCGAGTATCACGTCAACATATTCCTTCCCTTTCCATACTTGACCTGCATTTGAACGGGGCCGGCGTCGGTATAGCCTTAGTTTGAGATCACCAGTTTTTACACATTGAAGATGTATGTTAGTCCCAAGCATCATCTGTTGGTTCTCTGTGTAATAACAGCTGATCTGGCAATAACGGAGTAGCAACCTCGGGCGGTCAATCATGCTCATGCTCATGCTTAATAATTGCCAGAGATTAACACCTATTATGCTGAAAATAATTTGCCTTGCATATCGTTCTCAGAGATAACTAGTGAGTGATTGATTTTTCTACTCTCTTGATATCACATTCTCCAGCAGTCATGCAGGGTTTTGTCACAAACGGTGCAATGAGATCAACCTGTTTGTGAGTGACACAGTATTTGACCATCATTCGTGAGTTCTATGATCTTGAAAAGATGATGTTCATAATCATGAAAATGCACAGCACTGCTCCACATGGGTTGCATGTTGATAAGAAGGATATTTCCAAACATTATAATTAATTACGTGCTTCATGCAACAACCAAAAAACATGATTAGTATGTATATCTATTTTTGCCGATCCAACGTCCCATTAGAACAACACCTGACGAATTTCACGCCAACTCATCACCCTCTCAGAATCCAATGAAACTTTGTGGGTGTGTAGAATTTCAAGCGACATTGCATACTTTTTTTTCAAAGTTAGACTACCATTTGAAAAGGGCTTAAATTTTTGATCGATTTTTTTTTTAAATCAACATAACTCAAAAAGAACAAAACTTACAAAACAGTGATGGGTGATTTTAGAAAATTTTAATAATTTTATTGTAATTACTTTTTATTACAATTGTAAAAATTGTAAAATCGATTCTTGCACGGTAAAAAAAAATAATTAAAATTTAAAGTCAATTTGCAGTAAATGGCTATTTTAGAATTGGATCTTTTAGGGAAATATTTTTTTTTCTCACAACGACTTTTTCATGTCCTATTTTTAATGTGTGTCACGCAAACTCGTCTTATTATTTGGTCCTTACAAACCCATTTTTTAAGGGTCTCTGAATATTTGAAAATCAAGGCTAACATTTGTAAAGGGCTTATTTCTAAATTATTATTTTTTATTAAACTTTAGTTATAATAACTAAGTTCAGGTGGTTGATCCTGATTATTACCAAAAACTTTAAACACAATTTAAGGGGGGATATACAGCTAGAACGAGAAAAAAAACTCATTTTTGAAAAAAAAAATTTCAAGGGGAAGTTTTAACTCAAATCAATCGAAACTTTTTTACAATTATAAGTGTATCCATGTAATGTACAAATTTTTTTTTCAATTTTTTTTCAACAAAATGGCGGCCGTTAGAGTACGTTGAAAAAGTCGTTGCATTTTGCTTGTGCCGGCTCTCCTGGTTGCAGTTTTGATCTGAAACCTTCTAACCCAAAAAAAATACATTAATTACATTTACAGTTAGTAGAAGAATTGAAAAAAAAGTAAAAAAAAATGGCGTTACTTTTTTGAAAAAATGCACATTTTTTCCGCCATTGTATCACATATAATAAAGAAATCCTATAATTTTCAGCTTAATCGAATAATTAGTTTTCGAGTTATCACCGGCATAAACTCCGAAAATGCTGTTTTGAGGAAAACGCGTTGAAAATAGGTCTTCTCGGTCTAGCGTCTCTTTGAACCTGCTGCGCGCGAAAAAGGCCTCTTCGAAAAACGATGAAAAGAAACACTTGGAGTTCGAGTTTCGAAAAAAGGGAAGCGTATTCAACGAGATATTACTAACTTTTTAAGCAATAAAAAAAATAATTTTTTTGGTCATTCTAACTGTATATCCCCGCTTAATCTTAATTTGTTTAAATATTTGTTTTTGTTTATTTTTAGATTTTTAGATAGGGTAAATGGCGGCTTTGGCGGGTTTTCTTCAATTATTGGCAGGGGGTTTTCTAAAACTGATTGTGCTCGTATTTTTTCCAGAAGTTTCACAGATTGTAAATAGACGATTGTTGTGACCGAGTTTCAAAATGTCTCCTTTAACCTCAGAGTTTTGTATTTGCAGATTTCTTAACTTTTACTTTAGTTTTATTTTCAAAATTCTTAGATTTTCTCCTGATTTTTATATATTTTGAATTTTGAATTATGACATATAATTTTTTATATTTTGAATCTGCAGATGCTCTAATTCATGCATTTTTAGATATTTAAATTTTTAATTTTTAGATCTTTAGATTTTTAGCTTGTAATAATTTTAGGTTGGTTAGATGTTAAGTCTCACATTTTTGTAAACACACGTACAGATAAACACATACACACGTCTATTCATCGATCTAAGTCATATAACACTCTGGATATTCGGACCTTCTATCGAAATATAAGACTTGGAGTGATCTTATAGTCTTTATAGTGAACGAAAAAGCAAAACAGTTAAAAGGGATAAGCATAAGGAAATATTGAGGGGATAATTTATGATCGTGCCGATCCACGCCGCCAAAAACGACCGCAGCGTGGCGCCGCCGCCGTCGTTTGAAAATACTATACACGCCGCCGCCGATTCAAGATGGATCGTCCGACGTAAAACAAAGATTCTAACATTTATTACACATTGCTACGTAGTCATACGTCACATTTGCGTGAACCAGGGGGCTGTCTCTTGTATTTTTTTTAAATAAAAATTGAAAATACTACTTTTCCCACACTGAAAAAGTCAAAATTCCATACTAAACATCAAATCGATAGCCTTGACTGCTAAACGATTTTTAACAAACCTGAAACTTTTCAGCGATGTTTTTTGGAATATTTTCAATTATAACCTACTATGTTTGTTCGTAAATTCGTTTTTTTTTAATTTTAAAATCGTTTCAGCCTAAACAAAGACCAAAACGAAAAACAATACAAAGCTGGGCTAACCACATAAAATTCAAAAAGAGGTTAAGATAGGCAAATGATAAATTTTCACTACTCTATCGTTGAATTGATTTTGTGACGAACTTCAAAAGGGTCGAACGAACCATCCGCAGCGGCGAATGAGGCCTGGAACCCTCAGTCCGGTTATGACAACAGATATACAGAAAAGAATGATAAGTTTTAAGAGACGCGTAACAAGTTCAATTGCAAGCCAAAGCGTAAACAACGTTTGTTTGCAATCTTTCATAGAGGTTTTGCGATCAGCTGCTTCTCGGATATGGTCACACAGTTGCAATAGATCCTTCGTTTGCGGTTGACCAGACCTACAGACTGATTGACCAAGTATCATTGGATAAGCCTTTATTTTTTATTAAATTCCGATTCCGTTTTTGAGTAATTACTCTAAATTTACGACTAACAGAATTAAGACATTGCACTAAATTTATGACTAACAGGATGACGCGAAGTGTGCCTTTCAATTTCTGGGAGCTTAGAATTCATTATAGCTTTTGATTTTACCACTTGTCTTAACAAAAAATAACCCCTTTTTGTAAATTATACATCATGTGACAGAACGAAAGAACGAAAGTAATGGATTTTAGTCTTACATCATTAGTGCCTACATTCAGACATGATAACAACAGCAATAAAGTTTTCAACAATCCTCCCACTTTACGGCGCCTCTAAAACATTACATAACCATTTACACTTACGTCACTTCCAGCTCCGGCCCGGTTCGATAAGTGGCTCCCATTTCGCGCGCCTCCAGAATCGATTCCATGATGCGGGACATATTTCCCTCGAAGTCCAGTGCCCACTGGTTCAGGGTGGCAACGGCAACCGTCACTTTCCGACCCATTCTGCGTCGTTTACACGCCTGGAATGAGAAAGGAGAATTCGAAAGATTAGTCAAATGATGGAGTTGATTTGTTCGCAATCTAAGGTCACCGTTTGTTTTTGTTTCGAGACGCACGACAACTAAGCTACTATGATTGTGTTTTTTTTTTCAGCGCGAATTGACCACTAAACAACGAATAATAATACTGACAAGCATAATGCCCGTTCTCGTAGCTGCCGACCGGTGCTCTGATGGCTTTGCGGTTGCTCTGATGTTTATTATTTTCCGAGTTCAAAGCTCACAATGTTCCAGCACTGAAAGCCAACGACACCACTAACTGAACTACCGTTGAAGGAGGACTCTTGGAAAACGAATGCGGGATATAAACATACGCGAAGAAATTGCCGTCAGGTTTGAAGAAAAGTATCGACCAAGCTTTTTGGCAGGAAGCGTAGGTACCTGATTAACGGCACTTGTTTGTACCAACTCGGTAGTGGGTGGTTTCCGTGGAAACCACATGGCCCCCTTCGGTGGATGGTAGCCAGGGAGCGGCATTAACACGTTAGTAATTCGAATGGCTGAGACCTTACACATAGTAACCGAGCTAGGGTGGCCAGATTTCGGAAGAGTAGTTTGGCCTGACAACACGCTGCGACTGGAACTACACAGCAAGTCGTAACCACTTTTCGTCGGCAAAGTTACAGCTGCTAATTTATGTCGGCAAACAAGAACACACACACACACACCGCTGGGATAGTTGTTCCAATCCTTGCTCGTCCGTGGAGGACTGACGCGAAAAACTTCTTGTATCCAAGGGGTTGAACATAACGCTAAAACTAAAATGGGAATCCCCACCGGGAGGTTTTTGGTTCTTGGATAACCTCCCACCGCTTTTCTTTTCCACCGCACACGGTTCGAGAAGTTGAGAAATGAGTGTCGATTTCGAAAAACCCGACGTCGAATGAATGCCGATTAAACGTTAATCAGTATGGAAATTACACTTTCAAATGATATTCGGAAACGTCGCAACCGGAAACATCAAGCAGCTTACATTACTTTGTGGCTTTCGGGTGTTATGAAGGCGAGTCACACGCAGCGAAACGGCGGCGGCTAGATTTACGTGATATTTAATCAGAAATTCGAAGAATGAGAGGAGTGAAATTTTAGCCATCCAAATTGACCCCGGTTCGGCGTCTGTTCATCAGTGGAACAGAACAGCTTTAGCACCATCTCGGGAAAGTAAGGAAATTGAGACGGAAGAGAACTTTCTATATTTATGATACTTACCTATGTTTAATGAAATCGAAACTTCGCACCGGTCCATTGCGGTGGTGAGAGGAAGAGGAGAGGGGAGGGGGAACTAATTTGAAATTGAAATCCACTCACAACTTTCCTGCTTTCTTGTTGCTCTGGAAGCTTCTAAGGGAAAACTTGGTATGCATTTCCTAGGGGTGCTTGCTGGCTCTCATTTGAAAGTCAGTTCCAAGCAATGCTCGACTGATGAGGAGCGATGGAGAACGTCAAAGTTTTGCGCTTTACTTTGGAACTGGAGAACAGATGGGGACAAGTGGAAAGTTGAGACTTTCTTTCGTTGTTGCTGGAGGAAGAGGAGGACTTATGTGGCTCGAAAGGTGGGGATGAAAGTGAAGATCCAGGCACTCAGATGTTTGGAAGCATTTGACATTTATAGCATTGCGGGTGGGCAAGAGTCGGTTAATCCATATGTATTATCGAAGATAAGGCAAAGCAAAATTATTTAGGGTATTGTGCGATTTTCTGGAGGCAAAAATAGCGCCTGCCGTGGACAAAAAAAATTACGGATAACTATCGTGGGTTGAGGAGTAAAATCGACTTTTTGAAGAATATGATATGATTGTATTCACGGAAACGTGGCTGGACGATAGGATCCATTCGTCGCAACTTTTCGGATCATTATACAATGTCTACAGAACTGATCGATTCCCGCTGAATCGTCATAAAACACGTGGCTGGGTGTCCTGATTGCTATTTCAACTAGGCTAACAATTTCCAGCTGGTTGAGCAGTTTTGGATTGTTCTGGAACTTCCAGAAACATGCTGAGTGCTTGGGCGCAGTTTACCTTTCTCCCGATCGAAAAACGACTGCAACTAGGAATGGGCGATATCGATGCGGTTTTAGAGAATCGATGTGTTTACCTCGATAAATCGATTTGTTGCATCTCGATCTTTTCTATTCGATATTTGACATAGCAATTTTTTTTAAAGATGTTATCGATATTTTATTGATTTGAAAATTCCGCACATTATTGAGTGCAAGAAGCTGATCGGTATAGCCAAACCTTGGAAAGGTTTGCAATAAATAATCGCTCAACGCTTGTTTATATAATTTTGACAGCTTTAAGCGCCCAGTCTGTTCGAACACCATTCTCGTATAATAATGCCGGAGCAATTTGCGATTAGGGCGTACATACAAAATGTAAACAATATGATTTTTCAATGCGCTGCATCATTATTACCACTAAATCATAAGTTTTGAACTTTTTGTCCTAGTTGTGCTTTGATTTTCTTCAATAAATATTGTTTTCGCAAAGGGCGTACAGTTATTTCATTATCAAAACAATTTACTTTGCGGTTTACGCCATATTGATTGTTGACAAAGTGGAAGGCGTAATTGAAATCAAAAAATAAATATGGCGTAAAGTAAAAGGCGAAACCTAAGAAAATGTCAAAAATAGGCGGATAGTATAGGGCGTTACAATTATTTTCAGTACATGTGGGGCTAACATTGAAAAAGGCGTAATCAAACATATTAGCATTGACTGGCGAATATTAAATATTAGCTAATTTCAATGAACAACGAACGAATTTCTATCAGTATTATATATTAATCAGAAGCTAGCTTTGTCCTCTGTCTGCATGCTGAATTGTATTTTAATTTATACGTTAATTTGTAAATTACGATTTAAAATTCTACTTGAAATATTACAATCACCATTCCCCTTCTGTTTACATTATTCATGTTCGCCCTTATCGCAAATTGCTCCGGAATTGGCATTGAAGGCATCGTTTCTTCACACACAGAATGACAGTTGGAGCGAAAGAAAATGAGAAAATTCGCCATGTTTCATGCGCAGAATAACTTTTTGTTATGGAATATTTCTACAGGAGGTAAGGCGCATTGATTCATGCATACTGTAGTCACAGCCATTCAAGCTTCAATCTCAGCGAGAGTAAAATTTCTTGACCGTAAATTTAAAATAACAAACACGCAAAGAAATACAGCATATTAGAATCAAATATACGAGGGCTTTGATTCCATTACATGTGTTAGGGCAAGGGGCATCTCACATGAATTCAATCAAATATATTTAATAAAGCTTACTCGAATTATTCGAAGTTACTGCATCAACTTCAATTCGTTGCACATTACTGCACAGAACATGCGACGCAGTAGTCGTGTTTAGCAACGACTCGGTTTTCAGCAACGTCAGACGTTGACGTTTCCCAACTGTAAACAACCATATAAGCATTTCAATTTTTATGTTGTAGATTTTTCCATCATCGTCCATTACCGCAAATGTGTGCTTGAAAGTACTGGTTATGCTTTTAAGTTTTAAAGTGCCACTGAAATTACGGAATAATCGGGAAGCTAAATAAACCTTTCGAGCTGGTAGTTGCACTAGGTTAGCGCATGAAAGTTGATGGAAACTGTTTAAGGAAATACTTCTTCCGCTTCGAAGTCCGTCCTGCATGGGAATATAAGGTCGTCGCTATGAGTCGAATCTAAATCAGGTTCAGAAATCAATTCCGCTGAGTTTTGTTGATTTGTGGTTTATTGCGGCGGTTCATTTAGCTGTAAGTTATTATCGACGAGCTCGATTCTTGTAGTCACAAATACGAATGCAGAATTTCGGGTTTCAGTTGGGTTTGCGCTTGAAACTCCAGTGTCGTCACTATGAGACGCATCTCACTCAGGATCAGAAATTTTTCCGCCGTATCTAGTTGGACAACTGTGGCTGGTTGATTTAATATTTCTTGTTGTAATTCGTCCATCTAATCGAAAGTGGTACCGATGCTGACAAACTCGAATTCATTGTTTCGGAGGTTTGTCCCATCGAAGAATTGTTGTTCGTACATCATCGCGTAATTGCCGTTTCGTTGCGAGCAGATAAACAAAACAATGAAATTGACCGTGCTACTAGATCGAAAATTGCAAATCGAGGAAATCGAGATTATTCACTTTGAAGTGATGCAGTCTGATTCAAATTTGCTGCGCTCGATATCAGTGAGACACCCCGCGTTAGGGCCACCCCTGGGAACATTTTCACACAGCAGCACTTTTTGTGGCAGCTTAAAACTGTACATAATTTATGAATTTCTTAGTTTCTATTTCAGATTCTTACATCTAGAACAAACATTTATAGTTTTCGTCAAATTCTGCTTTTCTTTTATTTATTTTCTGAGGGCGCTCGAGTATTTCCTATAAGTGGTATCGACTGTTCTTATAAATAATAAATCAATATAAAAAGTCTACCTTACTTACTTATATCAACGTTCTATCTGAAAGAACTCAAGCTAGATCTCCACAATAAAATTCACGACAAGATGTCTATTATGTATTATCTCTTCCAATGGGTCTTTTTTCGCTTTGTTCACTCAACTTTAAATATGGGCGATACCAAATTCCGTCGAACCCTCAGGTAAGTCGATGTGCAAGGTTATTATATAGGAGGTGCGAACAACATGGTTTTGGTTGAATCAAAACAATATTTATTTAGGCAAAAATTGACGTCCATGGTTCGAGTACCACTGGATACATGCCCTTTCGCTCAATTTTCCTAAAAATAAAAATAAAAACATCTGTTCTATTTCCAGCCTGCCGCACACTGACGGAACTTTCAACACTTTCTCTTCACATCTTTCATTCTAGCCAAAAACATCAATGTTCACCCTTGGTGTCTCATGGTGATGAGCGAACATCTCCTTCTACATCATAATCGTTACTCCACGCACGGAGAATACATAACATAACAATTAATGTAAATATTTATTTGTTTTTAATACCACTCAGCGTTGGTTTAAAAAATAAATATTTGATTCAACAATATTTCCATTTCTCGAGTAATTCATGTTAAGGACCTAAAAGCCATTTGTAAACAATGACTTTAAATGTCGATTTCTCTTGAATCTTGAATTTTTTTTATTTCGGTGGTTATGATAATTTATCTAAGGTTAATAGTGCATGAGCGAGCCAGTCCACAATTGCAGCAGGATCACAATCTGTAGATATGTGAATACAATTAAAATTGGTATTATCATTTTATACTATAACATCCCTTCTATATTATCTATATTCTATGCCATTTTCACTGAAAAAAAATGTAGGAAGCATTATGTACGACAAATTCTACTCAAAATAGCATTTCCCTTATTCACCAAAACTATATAATTTATAATCATTGCTTTCCTAATTCCCATTATCATTTATAGATCCAGACCAATAAGAGTTATCGGACTTTTTTTGTCTGGTTTTACTTAATCTACGTTTTTGGTAGTTAACAGTGGTTAACAGATATATATTATACTTACGCTTATTATGTTATTTGACTATAACTGTGAAAACAAATTCTTAATAGATATTAATTTTATCGAAGCCGCAACAGCGGAAGTCTTTCGATGACCAGCTAAGTTACGGATATATATTCTACTATAGTTTACTGGCTTGCTCATATTTTTATTTTACATTATAACGTCAGATTTTTATTTTATGTTATGATATTAAATGATATGATACTATTGCATTTAAATTCATTTGATAAAAATTGCTATAGTACCTGTGAGACTCACTACAAAAAGTTTTTGTGATTCAAGGAAACGGAATAGCACTTCGAAATTTTTGGTTTCATATGCTATATAATTTTAGATCATCCATGGATATTCCAGGTATTGTAAAATATGTTTGAATCAATTTGTTTTCTCATAGCTACTACATTGTCAGATGGAATTGTTACTATCATTCTTACATTCACTTACTATATTATGTATCATTATAATATTCATTCACTATATTTTTTATCATTATAATCTTTATTCACTATATATTATATATTACTACATGACATTTAATATATATTGGGAAGGAGGAGCATCAGGGTATCATTCAAGCTGGAATTGGACAATGGAGTGGTATGACAACCGGCGTCTAGGAGGGAATAAACAGTATCATTTTCTTATCCTACCGATTTGATTGTGATGCTGTGAATTCTACTCCAACAGTTTCAGTGAGAGTGACGCGCCCTTCTTAACAAGCCATCCCGTAGAAAGCTTAATGTGTACGAAGCGTGGAACCTAGTATTGCGAATTGGGTTATTTGATTTGGATCGTATCGTTGGAAGGAGAATCTTATGTTCCCGCGGGTTTCGCGTAAGTGTCTCTGCTTACGGGTCCGCCCCACCGTTTTTGGCCCTTCATACAGCGTTACTGTGAATGCAACCCGGTAACTCAATTTGATCTTGCTATTAAGTGGAGCTGCATACATGACAAGGTCGTAGAAGGGATGATGGCTACCTTACATACATACATTTCTCTTGAATCTTGAATCACTTTCGTGAAATGAAAGCAGCATCTGGTAGAATAATGTTAGCTCTACCATATGGAGTAGCTGGATATAGTACATCATTCGTGATTCGCGATAGATCAACGTTTAAAATCATTGTTTACAAATGGCTTACAGGTCCTACTTATGAATTACTCGAGATTTGATTTGAAAACAAAATCTTTTCAAAATAGTATGATGTTTTGTGCATGTGAAAATCTCCTTCGCGCCATTTTATAACACGAATACTGCAAAATGGACTCGTAGGTGGAGAGGTTATAGAATAAAGTACACTTGAGAAGCTGTGGATGTGGACGAATTCAAACTCACAGAATTATTAAAATCGTTTCAACTGTTTTATGCAGTCATCGGTACATTCCTAGGTATGTAAATTTATATTACTTATCTTTAAGATTCTAACTTTTGGGCTTATTTTAGCGAAAAAATTTAGGTACACCGTCAACATTTTAAAATTAATCGAACGGAAGGAGGTGGAAGAGCTGATACAGCAGCCTTTTTTAACGGAAAGGACAAAATTCATCCATGGTATAAACGCATGGAATAAAAGTTTGGTAAGTAAACCATAACGTTTGCGTTCAAAATAAATGGACAAAAATTGTCGATTTTTCATGGGTTTACCTTTACCCGCAATGACAGAAACTGACCATGCAGCATCAATCATAGTAACCCATGTGTCAGCAGACAACATTTGACAGCTCTATCAGTCCACCGACTCTAACCGTGATGGCAAACACAGTCAAGCAACTCCGTTCAGAACTGTGCGCGTTCAAAGAACGGCACCCCGCCGCTTCGAAAATGGACATCGTGTGGAACTTTGTGGACATCTACAACATCCGCTTCCGGACGGCCGGCAAGAAGCTCCAAACGATGCTGAAGAGGAAGACCGAGGGAAAAGTGGCTTCATCGCTGCGTGCGCTTGGCCGGGAGGTCGGTTCAACCGGCCAAACAGTGAAAAAGTACCTGGCGAACAT
Source organism: Aedes japonicus (assembly GCA_034211315.2). Taxonomy (NCBI): domain Eukaryota; kingdom Metazoa; phylum Arthropoda; class Insecta; order Diptera; family Culicidae; genus Aedes; species Aedes japonicus. The sequence continues at coordinate 47,415 of JASCZW010007371.1, forward strand.
GAACATACATGCCAGGAAGTGGAAGTAGCGTCCTCTGGTTTCGGAGCTGCAGGCAATGCTGCTGTGGCTGACAATCAGCGAAAAGGGGATGTCAAAGCCGCTATTCTTTCGCTCAGGACTGGCCGTGAATGGGGAAATTTATAGTACGGAATGCCTGCCGGAAGTTGCGGCGCTCATCAAGAAATACCATAAGGGCGAAGACGCGGTGTTCTGGTCGGATCTGGCGTCGGCCTACTACTCGATGCGATCGTTGAAGGAGATGGATCGGCTGAATATCGATGTGATACCCAAGTCGATGTGGTACCCAACCCACCCAACGTCCCCCAGCTGCGTCCCATCGAAAATTTCTGGCAACTGGCAACAGATCTACTCAACAATTTTGTCGCGAAAACTGAGGAGAGTCGTTAAATATAACGAAGAAAGAACTCAAAAACATGCCTACGCATAATATTCGTTCGTTCCTCCCAGAACTTCCATTAGCCGTAGTCAACTCTGGAATTTAGATTCTATTTAACCGTCCCCAGTATTGATTCTGGGTGACATGAATTCCCATGGTACTGGATGGGGGGACCCAAATGATGACAATGGGGCGGCTATTTTTTTATGATATATGTGACGTCAATTTTGAACACTGGTGAAGCGACACGCATACCTAAACGTCCTGCTCAATAAAGCAGACTCGACCTACAGAAGTTCATTGGAAGAACAAAAAAGTAAAGTTCCAAGTGCACCCTTCAAAAGGAGACCAGCAAAACCTGGCTGGGACGATGAATGCATAAAATTGTATTTACAAACATTTTACGCTTTTAAAGCTTGACTTCCACTAGCTTCGAGGAATATTCAAAGCTTGAAACACAGCTAAAACAACTTGTGAAAGCAAAAAAAAAAAACGGTGTTATTGGCGAAATTTTGTCGAGGGACTCTCACGAAAAATCGCAATAACCACTTTGTGGAGGGTGGCTCACAACATGCGTAACCCCTCACATTCTAATGAGAGTGAATACTGCAACCGATGGATATTCGATTTCGCGAAAAAGGTCTGTCCGCATTCTGTTCCAGCAAAACCTATTTTTCGAGGAATGTCTTCAAGCGCTGGCTCTCTGGACAGACCATTCACAATGCTGGAACTCTCTATGGCTCGATAGCCGAATATTTGTGTGTCACTCAAATTGCTCACTTTTAAATGTAACTAGAACAGCAGATAGACAACTTTTCGGAACAACATGTCTTCTACTGTTGAATCACAAAGACAATCAAATATCTTTTCATTGAAATTTTATCTTCGTAAAAAGGACTCATGTACTCTGCTTTTCAGCTTTTCCAGGATTTTTAAGATATGAATACATATCCAATTTTTATTATGCAGTAACAAACGAGAGGATATCAGATATATTTTTCAAATACATATATTAACGTACATATCATACATGTATTCAATAACAGAAGGTTAAGGTGGAATACAGGGTGCCAGACGAAGTGTGTAAGTTGGTTGAGGGATTCGTGAGTATCTGGCCCAAGTCATGAATGACAATTTTGCCTTCCTTGAAGGAAATTATCAGATCGAGATAAACGAAGGTCTAATTATCTTCCGACAGTCTACAGTGAGTTTGCCAACCCTTTTTTTTAACAAACCACCAGACGGAAATCCTAATGTGTATTGCTCCCTGTTCGTTTCCTGTAACAAGAGCGTTTCGTTGGTAGGATACTCTCTATCCTTTCCGTGGGTTTCGTGTAAGTGTTTCTGCTTACAGGTCCCGTTTTTGGCCCATCATACAACGGAATAGGGAGGATTACAGGTATGTATAGTTTGATCTATGCGGAACGTACGCCATGGCAAGTCCTGCACTGGTGGTGGCTTCCTATCACATCACATTACATCACAGGAGCAGTTAGTTTACTATGTTCTCAAGTAGTTGCGAAATACAAAATAAAACGAATCGAAAAAAATGCTATGATGGGAATTAAAGCATGCAAGATGGTTTGGCAGCGAGTAAAGGGCGAACACGAAATTATTGCGACACCGAAAATGTCATGCCAATTTTCTTATAATGTTTAGAATCAAACCAAAATTTTAGGGTAGTTTTATACATATATTTACTTCAAAAATCAGAAGAAAAGTTAATCGATGGAGCCTTGAGTGTAAAATTGAACGCATTTTAGCTTGATGCACTCCATCAAAGTCTTTACAGTGTCATCCGGTACCAGTTTCTCAGTTTTTTTTTTTCATTTTCTCACATGTCCTTCTCGTCTTTGACTGTCTTCTTGCTCTTCCGAAGTTCCCGCTTCATCATTGCCCAGTACTGCTCCACCGGGCGCGGCTGCGAACAGTTTGGCAGATTCATGTCCTTTGGAACAAAATGGACAGAATTGGCCTCATACCACTCCAGGACACTTTTAGAATAGTGACATGATGCCAAATCTGGCCAAAATAGCGGAGTTTCGTCGTGCTGCTGCAAGAACGGCAAAAGGCGCTTCTCGAGGCACTCAGATTTGTAGATTTCGCCATTTACTGTGCCCTTTGTCACGAAAGGCTCACTCCTCAGTCCGCAAGAGCAGATGGCCTGCCAAATGAGATTTGTTTTTCTTCCAGCTCCTTTGCCGTGGTCCAACGTCAACCGCTCCTGGAACCGCTTCAACAATCTGGAGACGGTTGAATGGTGAATGTTCAACATTTTTCCCAACTGCCGGTGCGACAGGTCAGGAAATTCCAGAATTTGTTCTCTCGACTCGCGTTGGTTCACCTCCATTTTCGTTGAATCGAAAAACACGACTTCGAGTTTGACAGCATGTAAACAATACACATCAATGAGAAAGTGTGCAAAATTTGGTTGATTTTTACCCAATGGTAAAAAAGTTATGCCCTGTTGAATGTGTCGCAATAATTTCGTGTTCGCCCTTTAAAATCCTGTTCTAAGCGCAAGGGCCGTATTAAAGAATCGATTTAAGTATGTTAGGTTCGAGGATGTCAGAAAAATTACATTCAGCTGGCTTTCACTGCAACATGTTTATCTTCATGTGAAAGAACGATTTTAAATCGGCTCTCCATTCCACTTTTTAATGAAACTATCTTCAGTCAGTTGCAGACCATGGCGGAAGTTTCCATTATTGCTACAGTTGCCGCCATCATTATTGTTGTCTGCCGAAAGATAATTTTCCTTCTTTTGTTATCTAGCCGTATACACAAAATTTCGCGGAAGCTCTTCTTCCACTAACCGGTTATTAATGCGAGACGAAAACTCGAAGGCGTGGGGTGAGTGGCCGTATCTCGCCCTCCCAGAAGGGTAGTATTTTTTTCGCTCGTGATCTGTCTTCCGGCACAAAAACATAATCCCCTTCGGGAAATTGCTGTTCCGCTCCCGCTTGCTTCCTTCAGTTCGTGTTGTCAGCAAGATGAAAGATTCGTTAAAAACAAAGGTACCTACAACCGACTGGGAAATATGATGAAGATTTGCAGCGGTGCGTGGGACGGAGGACGATGATTGAGTTTAAAAAGGAAATTTCCTCGACTTTCTTACTTAGAGATGAGTGTCTTCTTCTTCTAGCTAGCTTTCTTGGAACGAAAAACTTGTTACAGTTTTTTGTAGCGAACTTCAAATTTATTGCCAAAACGGCTTTAAAACTAAAATATAAATTTTGTTCAGTAATAAGGTTGATAGGTATGTTTAACTACTCACAATCCAGTGACTTATGGCTATGACTTCTACGTCCTTTTTAACGTCTCATGTTCAACCTTTTTTTTTAACTAGTTCACTTATTTGTTTTTTTTTTTTGTATAATTTAATGACTTAATACTAGTATTAGTAAAACATAGGCCGTTTACTCGCGGTTTACCCGAGGTTAAAACAGTGACATCTTTTGGGGATAGGTTGGACAGAGGAACATGGAAATAGGATTCTGTAGTCTCATCACATAGTTGTCGCCAGCACTTTAGCTTTGTGCGATATGGTCAGGGCTTTCTTATTCGTTCGGCCGGTTGTGGTCACCACTGGGCGACCTCAAGATGTCAGAACAAAACAAACACAAACTAATGAACAAAGAAAAAAAAAACAAAAACACAAGCACTCTTACACTAGACATTTGAAGAAACACATAAATCGATTTCATATAGAACAGATCGCGAGATCCAAACACATCTCTTATAGGAACATACAGTGACCGGCGAAAAAAAGATCCTTCCATTCTATTTAATCAGGCATAGATATTTTTACAACTTCGTATCAATAGCAACTTTCTTACCCGTACTGTACATATTTGGGTATCATTCATGAGGCTTAGCGTAAAAGTTTGAGTATACATATTCATTTCAGCCAACTGCATGTGAAAAATGAAATAAGCTTGTGTTTACGGTATGTCAATAAAAAAGATCCACTTGGAAAAAAAATACTTTCCGTGTACATCCACTTGGCTTACCCCTTGTTGGTCATGCTTTTGACATTCCTTTATTTACATCCATCACAGATAATTGCTACAGTTGTGATCATGGGAGGAAAGAAAATAACAGTCCAAGTTTGAAATCTTATCGTGCGCGATTGCTCAAAAAACGAATCTCAGTGCAAAGTTCCCGAAAAGTATGGTGAGAAGATGAAGTAATGGTCTGCGGGCAAGTTGGAAATCATCCCCAATGCGAAGTTGTTCACTAGCAGCTAGGCAACATGAACAGAACAAGATTTCTGAAGTTCGTGGAAGGCGCTAGAGTTTTCATTGAAGACACCGAAGCCAGTGGGTCCATTGAGGCGAGACCCATCAGTGAAAAACCTTTTTTCAGAATTGACGTTTTGGTACTTTTCAGTAAAAATACGCGGAATTATAATAGCATAAAGTTGATCCGGTATCCCATGAGCTGCTTTTTTCGTGGATAGATCATAAGGAATCGAACTGCTATAGGGGAAGTGAATACGGCCTGGAGTATAGCAAGGAAGACATATATTCGACGGTATGTAGAGGTGGTAATTTCTCATAAATCGAGGCCGTGTGTTCAGCCCTAACATTTCTTCAAAATTTTCTGTAACAAATGCGTTTTCACTCTGCATTATAGTGTTTTATAGAGGGTTATGAGGTCTCTCGGATGAGCACCCCAAATTGAACGAAGAAAATTGATCCTTTTTTGGGATTTTTGCTTCAAATACGTAATGTGGGCATGCCAAGTGCACTTGGAATTTAACCAGACCCCAGGGTATTTGAAAGATAACGATTGGGTAATGCTTCTGCTCCAAAGGTTTAACCTGCAATTGGGCTGGATGCCGCTTTCGAGTAAACACTACCAATTCAGTTTTCTGCGGTGAGAATTCGATCCCTAGATTCCTAGCCCAAGAAGACAGGTTATCTAGGGAATTCTGTAGTGGTTCTTGCAAGTTGGCGGCATGTGAGCCTCTTAAGGACCATTTTCAATGTCTTTGACGTAAAAGTTATAAAGAAGTGAACTTAGGCATGAGCCTTGGGGCAGGCCCATGTGAGAAAATCATTTTCTTTTCTGACAAAAAATATTTAAAATTCCTGGAAGTCCACATCTTTGCAGATAATCTGACAGAATTTCAATGGAAACTGAATCAAAAGCCCCCTTGATGTTCAGGAATACTGAAGTCAATTGCTCCTTGTCCGCAAAGGCCAGTTGAATGTCTGAGGAAGCCTTCGAAGGATCATGTTTTCCAACAATTTCCTAATGCACGCATAGCAAGCGGTATGAGTTATGATCAGTTATTGGGTTACTTTTGAATGGCTATCACTTCGACCTGTCTCCACTCAGGTGGTACAAGTTGTTTCGAAGTAAGAAATTGGAGTCTTGTTGCGATATCTGGGAGATTTGTTCAACCAATCATCTTGAAACTTTCAGGGAGTAAAAGAAAACATGTTATGAATATTTTTTTTGTTGTATTCAATTTCAATTCCATATCCAAATGCACGAACCTTCTTCCTTGCACTACTCCTACTCATAAGGTTCTGTACAACATTTGGAACAACTTTTTTTGTGTGGCAATCCATTTTTTTCATATCTTCCTCCGATTTCACTTCCTTAGGATGCTTCCGAAGTGCCTGCTTCATGATGGCCCAATATTTTTCAATTGGCCGCAGTTTTGGTGCGTTCGGGGATTGAGACGCTTCGGCACGAAATTGATTTCCATAGCGTTGTACTACTCCAAAACCTCTTTCGAGTAATGGCACGAGGCAATGTGGTTTCGTCAACATCTGGGTGTAGAGCTGCCGTGCACGTGTTTTACCTACCGTATTCTGCCGTTCATCGCGATTAGGCGCCTTTTGGACTTTGTCCTTTACGTTTTTTTCGCATCTTGCACGAAAGTTTTGGTAAGATTCGGTTTCTTCGCCACATCTCGAACTGAACTGTTGGGATTCCCCTTGAAAGCTTGAACTACCCGCTTGTGATTCTTAACACTATACGGAGATCCATTTTTGCCACTTTTAGTTTCCGATCGATGGTCAAACGTCCGTGGTACCGATTTAAAACACGAGACACTGAGAATGTACCATTCCTAGTTTCCTGCTGATGGCACGATGAGAAAGATCCGAATTTTTGAGGTACGTCCGCAAAATTTCTTTGCGCCGCTGCTGTTCTTCCGACTGCATCTTCACAACGATTGCACATCTGCTAGTGAAACTTACACAGCGTAAACAAATACACATTGAACTAATTCCACCCAAAATTTCAATAGAAAATATCCAACGGGTAAAAAGTTACAGCTCGTGCGCGTTAACAGGTATAGATTACTGTTTTGTATGTTTTTTAAACCAAATTAAAAGCTTATGCTGTTTGAGAGATTTTTTGGACCAGTAGTAAGTCGTCTGGTAAAAATGTAAAAATGAATGTAAAAAATGTCTTGAAAATGCGGTTGTTGCTCATTTTTTTAACTTTTTCAATTACTTGCACTGTCCTAGATTTTGTCGGCTTTTTTGGCTATACTCACGATTTGAACTTGAAATTACCGGAATTTCTGAATTTATACCTTTGCTATATAGTGATGAAAAGTGCTCCAGGAGTTTATATCAGTAAACGTAATCAGATTTATTTTTGTTAGTAAATCTAATTGATCTGCTGTTCAATATTAAATTATCTTAGAGATAAATCGTCCAGCTCAAACCTTTGTGTTGGTATGTGACGAGACCATCATCATAAACATTACCTAATGCTAAATTCACTAAAACTAAAGCTTGGTTTATGAGAGCTTAGAAAGAGGAACATATTTAAAGGGAAATTTACAAATTAAGTTCCAATTTTTCATATTCGACTATTTTTTATTGCTATTTTGGGTAAAAGCATTGACAATTCCGGAGAGCAAGTGTAGCCGAAACAATGTAGAAACTAGCGCCTCCATAGCTTAAAGCAATGCCATAAACTAAACCTAAAGATTTATGAAGGAAACACATCGCCACAGAGAAAAATCATTCAAGATCAGTCATATAATTGGAAGATCACCGTTCCGAGCGCCATATCCTCTGAGAATTTCTTAAAGTTTGTCATTCAAGCGCAATGTGCAGCTAGTTTCTAAAATGTTTCTGATAAAATTATCACAAGACGATGCTTTATAGACACTTTGTTTGAGCCAGTTCATCTGTTCTCTAGTATATATCTAGCTTAGAGAAATAAAATTGTATCGCATAGTATAATTGGGTGAGACCATTCCCATTATATATTTTCTTCTCTCATTATATGGTGAGACCATTCCAATCATGATAAATATGGTTAAACTTGTTCAGGTTCACAACTACACCCAAAAGGACTCCAATCTTACAATCATCAACTCACGCACACAATGAATGTTTCAATACGAATTGATGTGATTTATTTTTGCCAACAACCAATATTTTCAATTTACGATTCATAACAAGAAATTTTACAAAACCATGCGACATAGTTAACCAACTGCTCCTGTTGACAAATGTAACGTTTACAATAGTCCCTTAGAGGTATTATATTCGCTAGAATGAACTTCTCCTGATGACGTTGAGCTCGTATGCAATTTGCATGATAAACTTTGCTGCAAAATTCTCACCTTAGGGTCAAAGAGATATCTAATCGTTAAGAACATCGCTGAATAATCATCTTCATTAGCACTTATCGTTCAGTCGATTTCGCAAAGTAAACGAAGTGGATAAGCAACAGTCCGCATCGGTAACAAAGATGATAGATGACAAATTTGAAAAACATTATGATACCCAATTTTACATAGACCAAAGAATACTAGCGCTCAATTCCAAAACAAATGGATCTAATTCAACCGAGATGTTTCATCAGCGATAGCGAACGCAGTAAATCACGACTCCCTGTTTGGCATGTAACTTTACACATGAAGTTTCTTCAACTTTGCAAACCAGTCGCCAACCGCAGTTCTCAGAAACTTTACACTCATTCATTGATTTCAAACAAACAACCTACAACGTACGACCCCAAATTGGGGTAGGGATCGAAGGGGGGGCGTAGTTCGTTGACTTTTTGGCCAACATTGCGAACAGAACTTCTGAAACCACGCGCCAGAGTGTGCAGAAGAAACTATTCTTCGAGGTGTGGTTGAGCGATGCAAAGTAATATGGAACTTGATAGCTACGGCAATGAAATATGGTTATCCACAGGGAAACGAACCGTTTAGTGACTAATGGCCGCACTACCAAGCCGGCGATAAATTTCCAATGCGCGACTTTGGCAGTTAGCAATCCGAGCATGGTTTGAAATATCGCGTTTCAAACGAGCTTTCAAGGGAGGGATTCCGACTCCTGTGCCACGGCAGAAACGACCCCATGGAAGTTGTTTTCGCACCCAGTCGGAAACAAAGGAACTTCCGGTGCGATTGAACTCTTGTGTTACGATTGGTCTCGATTGTTGTTTTCAAAAGTTCATAAAACACGAAACAAGCAGGCCATGTGAATGCGAATCACACACTCACGCGCTCCATTGCGGTATTTCCCAAAGTTTTTTTCCCCCGATAAAAAAGGAAAACTGGGCGCTACAAAGGCGGCAGTGTCGGGAGCTTTATTGTTTTGGTGCAAACAAATTTCGCTCGTTTTTGTCGCAACTGAAACTCTGATAATGTCATCGTACGTTTTCGCCGAGGAGGGCAACTTGCTTCTCCTAACGAGCTAGCCGTCGACTGTACTCGACTGTGGCTGTAGAGCAAAAGTTATGGCTTTCAAAAGAATTTTACCTCCAACAAGTTTTTCTTTTTTTTTTTCTTGTCAGGATGAATGGAATATTGCATTTTGTTCGGAGGGGAACAAGTTGTTAATTTATTGCTGCAATATGCGTTGCCTACTTGCAATTGTTGCTGCCGTGATCTTTCGACAAAAAACGGTTAATGGGATGTTGAACTTGGAAGTTTGTTTTGGAAAAAATGTTGAAGTTTTGTTTTGATAAGAACTGAATTGTAAAATTGTATGGGAATGAAACTTTTGTGTGTATGTTAGATTCCTTTGTTAGGGCTTTGCACTCAAGAGCTCTTTGATCGGATGATTTGACCACCAACCCGTTATTAGTTTCTAATTGCAGAAAGGTTGTTGTTGTTTAGTATTTACGTGACTCTGAGGGGAGCCTGAGGGGACCCTACATATAGAATCCATCAACACTTGGGCCGGGACCAACGGCTTTAGAGATTTTTCGCCTCAGAAAATACCAACAACGCCGACTGGACATAATGAACTTTAGCACACGTAAAGTTCTCACAACCTCATCCAAGAATCATTACTTAAAATAGCTTAAATTTATGAAAACGTCTTTCAGAAAAAGACGAGACGCTCTATTCTTAGGGTTTATGTTATGGATTAACGAAAGTTAAAGTCTTTTATAGTTGGACAATAACCCAAAACAACGAAGGTTGATTTGGAAATTACTGAGAAAAAATCCCGAAATTGCTCTACATTTGTACCAGGATTTTGTAAACCCACTTTCCAACACGGAGGTGACGGGTTCAATTCTCCGTTTGGATTGGAAATATTTGTTTCCTGGATTGTTTTTACAACTCAACAAACAAATTCATGTATATGGTGCTAGAATGCATTAAATTAATAACTATGAAAGGTGATGACTTTTAACAAATGCGATTTCAAGGCAATAAATGGTTTGTAATCTTTCATACAACAGATCTGAGTTAGGCGATATTTTGCATAAATTTACATGAAATATCGCCTTAGCTTGGACTAAGGGTGGCTTCTGCTGTAAACAGAAGTTGGTCTGGCTGTACTTCGCCAGGATTGCTGTCTGCGAAGGGTCCGCAGGTTGCCTTCCAGTTGATCGATGCACCTTGCTTGATGCGCACCTCTTCTTCTTGTGCCCGTCGGATCATTATTGCGAACTATTTGAACCAGCCTGTCGTTCGATACTCTTACGACATGCCATATATCATTCTCAAGTCTCCGAATAAAATATATTCCTTAAGTACATCCACAGTGCTAACTTTTGTTATAATATTTTGAAGAAGGATTTACGTGTGTCACCTTTTTCCAGTCTTGGTTTATTTCAGTTGGGTAATTTTAACAGCGGAATTGATTATACCCGTTTTGAGTGTACTCTTTTGACAGCTTAACGCTGAAGATAAATAAGCGATTTCGTTTGTTTATATTTATCAGCTACCATGGAAGCCATACGGGAGCAAGTTTTAAAAATACATTTGCAAAAGCTTAGATCTTGTCAGATATTCAATAACCTTAAGCAGTTCAGAGAGAGTAAGCATTTTGTTTTTTGTATCTTGAAACGGTTCAAGGAAACTGGAAATATCCATATTCAAAACAAAGGAGGTGCCAGACTAACTGCCAGAACGAAAAAAAAGATCAAATGCGTGAGGGAGCGAATAAGACGTAATCCGGCCGTATCTGGCCGTAAATTGAGCAAACAATTTCAAATGTCCCCTGCATCAATGAACAGGCACCTCAGACATGATCAAGCCGTTCTAGAAACAACGAGTTCACGAGTTGACGGAGCTCTTCCTCCTTCAGGACAGTCATAGTCGACAGAACGATCAAGGACAGTCATAATCAGCAAAAATCTTGCCAATATTCCAAAAGATAAACTAGCTGCAGAACACTATCAGAATGTATGGGGAAATGGAAAATCATCGAAAAGGAAAACTTTCTCTTCTTTTCATAGAACCTAACGTATAAATTAACAGTGAATATTATTAGGTTCCGAAGAACCATTTGCTTCCTCATGCTTCAACGCTGTATGGGAATGCACCATATTGTTTCCAACAGGACTCAGCTCCAGCTCACAAGGCAATGAAGACCCAAACGTGGTGCGCGGAAAATTTGCCCGATTTCATCACAAGCGAAGAATAGCCTGCATTTTCATCGGATCTCAACCCACTTGACTACTTTGTTTGGGGTTATATACTTCAACAAAAGGGCTTATTTTAGATCAATTCAAGAAACATTTGGTTGATACTTGGGACCAAATTCCTCAGAAAATCGTGCGTGCCAGCTGCGACAGGTTAACAAAGCCTTTGCGTAAAGTTATTAAGGAAAAGTTCGAAAGATTCCAATTAATAAATATGGTTAACATGTATCTTACAAATGAAAAATAAATGCTTTGAATTGGTTGATTTGTTTTACTGTAATCCCATTTGGTTTTAGTGACACCTATTGTGAGACACCCTGTATTATAAAAATTGAAACAGTCAAAAAAGTGTGTACTTTAAATTGTCCAGTACTGTTCCAATAAATTAGTCATAAATAAATATGTTTTATGAAAATATTCGAACAGCTGCTATAATTTGAATCTTTTGCGTCTTAACCACAAACGAGACAAGCTGTACATATAATGGCATAAACATACGAATCATGTCGTTAAAACAGGTACAAAGAAGCGCGTAACAAACATTCTTAATCTCATAAACACCCTCGTTGCGGTTATATTCCAATGAAAATCGAGCTCTTTCAAAACAACAGCATAAGAGTAATAGACAATTTTGGATTCTACATTAAAACTTTGTAATTGCAAATCGCGATTCATAACCTTTTATGGCACATTACAACAGTTAGAACAAATCATAGCATGCTGATTTAATGAATATTTAGTCGATAGTATTCTGTCAATTATTAATGCATTGAACTAGTACACCAAGACGAAATGTTCATTTAAATCAACATGCTATGATTTGTTCTAACTGTTAATGTTGTATGGGATAGTCGCGATTCTGATACAAAGTTTTAATCTTCAGAATCTATTACTCTTGTGCTTGTTGTTTGAGAAAATCAGTTTCGTTGGAATATAACAGAAGTGTTGTAGTTAAGTGTTTGTTACGCGCCTGTTTTAACGACGTATGTTTATGCCGTTATGTACAGCTTGATGCTCGTTTGTGGTTAAGACATGGTAGACGTATTCGGAATATTTTCATAAGAGCAATATTTATTTTTGACTAATTGGGTTGAGAAGTACTGGACAATTAAAATTACACTTTTGACTGTTTCAATTTTTATAATGCAGGAATATCTCACAATAGGTAAAACCCAGATGGATTACGTGAACAAATCCAGTAATTCAAGCATTTATTTTTCATTTGTAGATACATGTTAACCATGTTGATAATTGGAATCTCGAGCCTGTAATAACTGCATAAGGCACTGTTAACCTGTACTGGCGCGCGCACGAGTGGTCCCAGTGGCATCAGCCAAATGTTTCTTGGTGATCTGCGTCAAGCCCTTTTGATGAAATATAACCCCAAACAAATAGTCAAGTGAGTTGGATGAAATGGTATATTCATGCTATGATGAATCAGGCCTCCTCTTTCACGTTTAGTCATTGCCTTGTAATGAGCTAGTGTTGAAACAATATGGTGAATTCAGCTCTACAGCAGATGAAACATGAACAGATGGTTCTTCGAAATTAATGTATTCATGTTAATTCTATGAAAGAGAGGATTTTCTTCGATGATTTTCCATTCCTACATACATTCTGATAGTGAATTCTGCAGCTAGTTATCTTTGGAATATTGGCAGATTTTTGCTGATTATGACTGTCATGAATCGACTGTAACTGTCTGAAGGAGAATGGACTCATTGTTTCTAGAACTGACCTTGTCAGCAGATAGAACATTGGAATTTGTAAATTTGCAGATACAGCAGTGCGTCTTATTCAGCTCCCTCACGCATTTGATCTTTTCATTCTGTAATTGAAGTCAGCACACTTTCCCTCCTGTTTCGAATATGGATATTTTCAGTTTCCTTGAACCCTCAAGATACAGAGCAAGATCTTATATAATTTCTTGGAACATTGAATATCTGACAAGATCAAACGCAAATGACACAAGGCAGCCACGTAACTCCATGGTAGCGATAAATAGATGACGAATCCTTATTATCTTCGGCGTTAAGCTGTCCAGGCCCGCTCAAGAGATATAATCAATTCGCTGTTGGCGCTGAAATGAAGCCAGAGACTGAAAAGGTGTTACATCGCTTCTTCAAGTATTATAACGAAATTGGCGCTGTGGATGTAAGTATATTTTATTCGGAGGACGCGAAAGATGATATGGCATGTCGTAAGTATCGAACGACAGGTATGGATTCACGTAATGATCCGACAGGCAGAGAAGAGGTGCTGCATCAACGAATAAATCAACCTTGAGGGATTTCGCGGAGCAGCGATCACAAATATAACCAGACGTAACTTCTGTTTCCAGCAGAAACCCACCCTTAGTCATCAGAGCTAGACTGATATTTCGTAGCAAATTTATGCAAGTATCGCTAACTCAATACATTGTATAGTTACCAAGGCGGCAACGTACAATCGCATTTGTTAAAAGTCATCGCCTTTCATGGTGTGGAACAATGCATTCTAACGCCATATGCGTAATTTGTTTGTTGAGTGTAAAGTACTGTCCGAAGTGAAGTATTTCAGTCAAATTGCTGGGGCCATTTTCTCATTGAAGTGGGCTATAGGCTTGTGATAATAGGCAATTTCGAATTTTTTCTCGATGGCCGTCAACCTTCGTTGATTTTGGGTGTGTATCAACTATAAGACTTTGGCTTTCGTCATGATAAATTTTAGATAGGCGTCTCCTTTTCTGAGAGACGTTGCCTAAAATAGGTAAACAGTAAATGATTTAGTTAGTTGTACGTGTGCTAAAGTCATTATATCAGTCGTGTGTGTGTGATGAAGATCTCTGGCCGTTAGTCTATTAGTGATGATGAATTCTATATGTAAGTCACATTTCACTAAGTCGCGTAAACACAAACTTGGCAACACTCTGCAATTAGAGCTAATGAGTTGATGATCGTCATCCGATCAAGGGAAATAGCCGAGTGCAACTGAAGCAAAGTCTGAGCATGCACGCAAAGTGCGATTTCATTCCCCACATACAGTACGCAATTCAGTTCTTATCAAACAAAACTGTATTTTCCAGACAAACTTCCAGTTCAACATCCCGATCAACCGTTTTTGTCGAAGATCACGTATCAACAATTGCAGATAGGCAACATATTATGTAAATTAACAACTGTTCCCCCATAAACAAATCTGATATTCCATTCATCCTGACGGAAAGAAGAAACTGTTGGAAGATAAAATTCTTTTGAAAACCCGCCAGCTTTATCTACAGCCACAGTCAATTTACAGTCGACATTTAACTCGTAGGAAGAGCAAGTGCCTCGGCAGCAAACGTACACGATGACGTGGGATTTCAGTTGTAAAGGCAGGCGGGGCTGATTTATCACTAGGCACTCCGGCTCCCTTGCACTGTAGCGTAGTTATCCTTTTTATCGGCGAGCTTTTGGAAATACCTGTGGAGCAGTGTGTGATTCGCATTCGAAATGGCCTGCTGTTTCGTGTTTATACGAAACCTGTCAGACCAATCATCGAGTTCAATCGCGAGATGTATTTCCGACTGTGAAGGCAATATTTTCAATGGGAATCGTTTGCTATAACGCAGGAGTCCATGAAAGACTCGTTTTGAAGACGCGATATTTCAAGCCGTATCAGTTCAACTGCCAAGTCATCATTTAATTTATCATAATAATACTGTCAGTGTAATACATAATCATAAATCAGTTCATTTTCCTGTCGATAACACTCTTCACGTGCCTGTGTGCTATCAGGATTCAGCATATTACTGCATCGCTCAACCACCTCGAAGAAGAATGGATTTCTTCTGCACGCTCTGTCCCAATGGGCAATGGCGCCCTAGATCTACTTGACTGAAGTCAGTACATTGTAGGTTGTTTGTTTGGAAATCAATGAATGATGTGGTTTCTGGAGACGCAGTTTGCGACTGGTTTCTGGAAGTTGAAGAGCTTCATGTAATGAGTTTTACCAAACGAAGTCATGATTTACTGCGTTCATATCGCTGATGAAGCATTAGATCCATTTATTTTGGAAGGTGGTAACGGTCTATGTAAGGTGGGTGATTATCGTAATGTTTTCAATTTAATCATCTATCATCTTTGTTACCGATGCTGTGACTGTGCTTATCGCTGCGAAATCGGTACTGAACGATGATGCTAATGAATGATTGTCCAGCGGCGATGTTCTTAACGATTAGATCTCTCTTTGACTTAACGCATCAAGGGATTTATCGTACCTTTATGAAGTAACAAACCGGGAGAGTTTATCATCAGCGTCAGCGCAGGACTATGTATTTTTGTCGGCAGGAGCAGTTAGTCGCGTAATGCAAGAACAGCGTTATGAATCGTAGAGTGAAATTGACAGTTGTTGTACTGAAATAAATCCGCATCAATTCATATTGAAACGTCATTGTGATATAGTTGATGATTAACAGACAGGTATCTTTAGATGTAATTATGAACTGAACTGAATTTAACCATATTTATCATGATGAATGTCTACCATATAATGAGAAGAAAATATATAATGGAGATGAATATATACGGCCTATTTCTATACAAACTAGATATACTAGAGTAGATGAACTGGCTCGACAAGTATATCTATAAAGCTTATCGTCTTTATGATAATTTATCAAAACATTTTGAAACTAGCTGCGCATTATCTTGGGCCAAACTTCCAGAGGAATTCTCGGAAGGACTATATCTTTCCCTTGGGAACGTGATCTTTCAATTATGATGATCTTGAATGATTTTTCTCTGTAACGTATGTTTCCTTCATAAATCCCAGGTGTAACCTTTAGCTATGGAGGAGCATCAATTTCACACATTGTTTCATACTTATGCCAGGTATCAATGTAAAGGAAATGGTCGAATATGAAATTGGAGCTATTTGTAAATTCCCGTAAATGTGTTTATGCCTACTGAAATTCTCATGAAATAGCTTTAGTTCAATTAATTTAGCATTAGGTGACTGTTGCATGATGATAATTATAGATCGCATCACCAACACAAAGGTTTGAGCTGGACGTCTTTAGATATTTATTGAACGGCAGATCAATTAGATTTTACTAAGCAAAGATAAATCTGATTACGTTTTACTGGCTCTCATCACCTATAATAGTATCATTCAGAATTCCAGTAAATTTTGAAGTTCAAATCATGAAGTATAACCAAAGTGACAAATCTAGGACAGTGCAGAAATGAAGAAAGTTAAGATGAGCCTAACAACTGCATTTCAAGACATTTTACATTCATTTTGTGCAGGTAACCTACTGTTATCTCTCAAACAGCATAAACTTGCAATTTGGTTTAAAACATACAAACAGTAATCTATACTATATTAGCATAACGAAACTAACACACTTGACAGATATTTTCTATTGAAACACAGGTAAATTAGTTCAATAACGACTGTTGCGCTGTAAGTTTCCTTTAGCCAGATGTGCAATCGTTGTGAATCGGGAAGGCAGCGATGAAATCCAGGTACATGATGTGTGCCTCAAAATTCAGTAATTCCTTCTCATCGTGTATCGGCAGAGCTAGGAATGTGCATTCTGTGTGAATCTCGTGTTTTAATTACCGCAATTTGACAAATCAGGCAGAGAAAGTGGCAGAGATGGATCTCCGTATAGTGTTAAAAATCCGCAAGCCTTCAGTTCAACCAGGAATCAACAGTTCAGTTGGAATGTATCTGAAGGCCAGTCTTGCAAGGCTTTTCGTTGAATCTGCTGTGACGTAAAGGACAAAGTCAAGGCCTCTTGTCTGTGAACGTAGAATACGGTAGATTAAAACACGTGCGCAGCTATCTACGCGAATTGACGAACCACATTGCCTGCATCGTACTCGAGAGGTTTAGTAACATATGGAAATCAATTTCGTGCCAGCTTTACGTATCATTTGGTAGTGAAAATATTGGGCCATCATGAAGCAGGCACTCGGAAACCTCTAAATTAATCGGAGAGATATGAAAAATCGTTACAAAGAAAGTTAGTCAAATGTTATGCAGGAACTATAGTAATTAAAGAAGGTTCGTGCCATTTGAATGAGTGAAATTGAATACGAAGCAAAAATTCATGAAACGTATTTTTTATGAAGTAAGATGATTGGTTGGTATAAATCTCCCAGATATCTGCAACAGACTCCAGTCTAGCTCAGGCAACTGTACCACTAGTGAAGTCAAGTGATAATATTCAAAGCGTAATGAAACTGATCATAACTCATGCCGTCCGATTCTTTATAACAAGTGCGTGAAAATTGTTAGACATGATCCTTTCGAAGGCCTCCTCAGACATTCAACATGACTCAACGGTATTCCTGAACATCAAGGGGCTACAATTCAGTTTCCATTGAAATTCTGTCTAATTATCTGCAAGATGGAATACTCAGAGTACAAATATTTTGTCAGAAAGAAGATGATGTAAGGCTACTGCTTGGAACTCGTAAAAAGTTCCTTCTTGCCAGCACATTAAGTGTGAAACTGATTACACAAAACTCGCATGCCATGACTGCAGAGACTACTGCAGAATTTCAGATAACCTGTCTGAGGAGGAATCTCCCAAATGACTGGTGTGTGTTTACTCAGCAACGTCAGCTCAATTGCAGGTCGACCTTTGAACTGGCCCAATCGTTATCTCTTGCCTGGGAGCAGTTAAATTCAAATTGCGCCCCAATACATTGAAGCAAAATCCCAAGGAGGGTCAATTTTCTTCGTTCAGGCAAGTGCTCGTCAGCTCATGACCTGCATAAAGCCCAATGCAGGTGAAAACTGGCATTTTGTTGAAAGGAATTTTGAAGAAATGTTAGGGCTGAACGGCCTCGATTTATGAGTACCTCTAAACCTGTCAATATATGTCTTCAACATATACTCAGGTATATTCGCTACACAAAGCAGTTCTCGATGCTATGATCTATCCGCGAAAAAACACTCATGGTAGCGTCAACTATCTTATTATAATTCGCTGATATTTTACTGAAAGTAAATAGACGTCAGTTCTGAAAGGTTTTTCCGCTGATAGTCTCACCTCGAAATGGACCGCTGTAACTCGGTAATAACAAATGGGCGCTATGCAGACTTCAAGTATCTTGTTCTGTTATGTTGCTAGCTGCTGAGTGGGCTGGCTTCATCATTGAGTGTTTCTTGTATCGAGACTGACAACACAAATCTTCTCTGCAGCACCATCGAACTTGCACTTTTGAGACTAAGATTTTAATCTGTCATATCTGATAGATTTCAGAGAGAAAGCTTGGGCCTATTATTTTTCTTTCTCCCATGATCACAACAACAACGAATTATCTGTGATGGATGTAAATAAAGTAAATGTCAAAGCATGACAACAAGTAAATGAAGTGAATGTACTGAAGTATTTTTTTCAGTGGATGCACATTGACATATATAAATACAAATGACTCATTTTTCACATGCAGTGTGAAATGAATAATATACTCAAACTTTTACCTTAAACCTCATGGATGATACCCAAATATGTACCTTGAATGAAGTGAATATTGATACGAGTTAATGGAATATCTTATGCCCTGATTAAATAAAGTGGAAGGGATCATAAGCCCATCACTGTATGTTCCTATGAAGATGTGTTTAGTGATCTCATGATCTGTTCTATATGAGAATCGATTTATGTGTTTCTTCAGATGTCTGGTGTAAGGTGCTTGTGTTTTTGTTTTTTCTTTGCATTGGTTGTGTTTGTTTTGTTTTGACATCTTGAATAAACGTGGTATTTGTATTTGGTACAGATGAAGCCTGACCATATCGCACAAAATAAGTCTTTGTATTCTTATGTGATGAAGCTACGAATCCTAACCATGTTTCACCTACTGTCAACTATCTAGTTATATACTTGGCCTCGGGTAAACCGCGATGAAACATTTATAACACTGTCTGTGTCGTCAATTAAATTAAACAAAAAGAGCAAATAAATGAATAGTTAAAGGTTGAACATGAACAGGACGTAGAAGTCGCCAACCATGAAGTCACTGGGTAATGATGGGTCAAACCATACCTATCAACCTTATTACTGAACAAGGTTGCTGGTAGTTTTAAAGGCGTTTGGCAATAAATTTGAGTTCGCTACAAAAGAGCTGTAACAAGTTTTCGTTCAGAAACTGGCAGAGAGAAACTCATCTCTAGAATGAAGTCGGGAAGATTTCCTTTAAACTCAGTCATCGTCCTCCGTCCCGCACGCCGCTGCAAATCTTCATCTCTTCCTACAGTCGGTGTAGGTGCGCTGTTTTGTGAATCTTTCATCTTGCTGGCAACGAGCTGAAGAGCAAGCGAACCATTCCCGAAGTTAATGTTTTGTGCCGGAAGATCACGGCAGCCTGCACCGCTGGGCAGGGGCGGATGCAATCCTCCTTACGCCTCAGTTTTCGTCATTAATGGCCGGTTGTGGAGAACTTCCTTGAAATTTTGTGTGTAACAGACCTGTAAGTGAAGTATCTTTCGGCAATTTAACAATAATGATGTAATCAACTGTAGCAATAATGGAAACTCGCCATGATGCTGCGGCTGACTGAAGATAGTTTCATTAAAAAGTAGATGAGCCGATTTAAATCGTTCTTTCCGCATGAAGACAAACATGTGCAGTGGCTGAATGTAATTTTCTGACATCTCGAACCTAACATGCAAATCGATTCTTCTAATACATTTGCTGTAGAACGACAGAGGTTTTAAGGGCAGACACGAAATTATTTGCGACACGTTCCCGGCGGGCGTAACACACCATTGGAGTAAAATCAAATTTTGCACGCTACTCATTGATGTGTATTGTTACATGCTGTGACTCGAGTCGTGTTTTCGATTCGGCAGGGAGATGAATATGATCAGAGACAGGTACCAGATTTCACAATCCTCAGCGGTGGAAAAACGGGCATTCGCCATTCAACCGTCGCCGAGGTGTGAAACATTCAGGAAGCGGTGACGTTGAATAAATGAAAGTGGAAGAAAAACAAATCTCGTTTGGCGGAACGCCATCTTGAACTGGTGACCTTTCGTGACAAGAATATGGCGAATCTACCGTCTGAGTGCTGACGCCTTCGTTCTTGCGGCGGCAACGAACTCCGCTATTTGGCCAGATTTGGCATCATGCCGCTGACTACAAAGTGATCTGGGTGTGTAATGCCAGTTCTGTCGATTTTGTTCAAGTTATGGATCTGCCAAGCTGTTCGCAGCTAAAAGCGATGAAACCAATGCTGGGCAATGATGAAGTGGAACTTCGGGAAGAGTCAGACAGCATGTGAAGATGAAAGGCTAGCTGGTACAGATGACATATGAAGACGCGATGGAGTAAATCGAAGCTAAAATAGTTCAATTTGCTCGAATATCGATGGCTTTTCTTCTGATTTTGAAGTAAATGTATGGAACTTCCCTTTCAAATTTTTTAGTTGATTCTAAACATTATAAAATTAATATCATGACATTTCAGTGTCACAATGATTTCGTGTTGCATAACAGGCAAATCTTGTCTTTATTCCCATGTCAGCATTTCGATCGTTTTATTTTATGACCGCAGCGAGAACGTAATGAAGCTAACATCACCAACGATGTAATGTGATATGACAGAAGCCTGCCAGTGCAGGATTTGCCATGACGTACGTTC
>JASCZW010007372.1:0-68167 GCA_034211315.2 Aedes japonicus
AATCATCTTTCGCTTTCTGGCGCATACAAAGGAATGGTGGTTTGTTTTCCTCCAAACGATTTTCCTGCTTACTTGCACTCTTTTGATCCAGAAGACGATGTACACTTCCGTTTCATTGTACTCAGTTTTTGAAAAAAAAATGATGAATTTTAACAGACGCGTAAAATTTCCCTTCGTTTACCAATGCAAGTGATCGATCAATGCGATCGACTGAATCCACATTCTTCGTTGTTATGGATGGGCAACGACATTTATTGGTACGTCGAAAAAATTAGGAACTTTGAAAATCGGTTTGGAAGTGAATCAAGTGCTGAATGGATCAGAGATGAAGCGTTCTACGTTTTCTAAAATTGTGGGCATACAAGTACATGTCCTCATGGACCCCAACGTAGTTCCGGTTTTCCAACCATTACGGCGAGTTCCAATTGACCTGGAAAATGCTGTATCGAGAAAACTGGACGAACTACTGAAACGTGATATAATCGAGAAAAAAGGCCCTGCGACATGGGTATCACCACTAGTAGTGGCAAATAAGGCAAATTGGTCAATCAGATTGTGCGTAGATTTACGGCGTGTTAACCAGGCGGTGAGTCGAGATCGGCACCCGATGCCGATCATGGAAGAAATTATCGCCAAGATTGGAAAAGGAAAAATTTGGAGCGTCCTGTACGTTACGGATGCATTTTTTCTGCTGGAACTCGATGATGAAACCAAGGATGATATGACGTTCATTACTTATCTTGGACTTTACCGATTCAAACGCCTTCGGTTCGGTCTAGTGTCCGCACCTGAAATATTCCAGCGAACGATGGACAAAATCTTAGCAGATTGCGAGGGTGCCTACTGGTATCTCGATGTCATAGGTGTTGAAGGTAGCACAATCGAAGAACACGATATACGGTTGAACAAGGTATGTTTTATTTCAACGACATGAATAATAAACAAAATCCAAACCTTCCTCTTGATGTTATCCTCTCACTTATTTCAAATCACTCATATGGATTCAGGTTCTTCAAAAATTTAAGAAAAAGGGTGTTGTTCTCAACTGGGAGAAATGTAAAATACGTGTCACCGAATTTGAGTTTTTGGGTTATAAAGTGAATTCACAGGGCATAATGCCGTCAGATGTTAAACGAGATGCTGTTTTGGATTTTCGTCGTCCTGAAAACGAGTGCTAAGTGAGAAGTTTTCTGGGCCTCGCTAATTATATGGGCAAGTTCATTCCAAAGTTAGCAGAAATTGATGACCACAGGCTTATCCAGAAAGGAAATAAATTTCAATGGGGCCAAAGTGAGGATCACGCGTTTGAGAATATAAAGTTTGCATTGTCGAAGGCGAGCTGCCTCGGGTTCTTCTATGTGAACGATGAAACTTCATTGTTTGCAGACGCGGTCATCATTCAAACAAATAATCAAGGAGATCAAAGAGTTGTATGGTAAGCCTCGTAATCTCTTACCGAAACAGAAAGAAGATATTGTCAGACCGAAAAAGAGGCTTTATCGGTAGTATGGGGTGTTGAAAAATTTCAGGTCTTTCTGATAGGTAGAGAATTCAATCTAATCACCGACTGTAAAGCTCTAATGTTCTTGTTTGCTCCTGCATCTCGTCCTTGTGCACGAATTGAACGGTGGGTGTTACGCCTCCAAACTTTCACGTATAACATTGTTCATATACCGGGAAAATCTAATATTGCGGATGTTAGGTCACGACTTTCCACAATAGCCCCAAAACCGTTTTATGCAGCAGGGGAATTTGTAATTCAAGAAATTGTTTCTGCTGCGGCAACGATGGCTGCCTTGACTTGGCAGGAAATCGAGACTGCTAGTAAAGAAGCTGTGATCGTACAAGAGGTTCTTGAAGCGCTGAATTCTGACTTGATAGATGATTTACCTTTAAGTTACAGAATTATATAATCAGAGTAATGTGTTGTGAGTAATGTACTATTACGAGGAGATAGGGATCATTGTTCCTCAGGCCCTTCAACAGCGAATCCTGTATCTGGCCCACGAGGGTCATCCAGGTATAAAAATGATAAAAGGTCACTTACGCGCAAACGTGTGGTGGCCAAAAATGTACCAGCACATTGAACAGTTCGTCAAAACTTGCCGTGGGTGTATGTTAGTGTCTGCGCCAAATCCACCGGAACCAATGGTTCGCAAAGAGCTTCCTTCGCAACCGTGGGAACAGATTGCAGTCGATTTTCTGGGACCACTTCCAGATGGTGAGAATTTGTTCGTATGCATTGACCAGAGATCGAAATTCTCACTCAGCTGGGTGAAAACCATGCTCTCTTTCAAGCAGGTTTTCGATGAGTAGCGAACCGCTCACATTTTCATCTTTCCTTTTTCGCCGTTAATTTATTATCGTCTCTCTTGCATATGCGAAAATATCTCGCTCCAAAATTCAGCGAAAATATTTTTTCATGTCACATTTTTCTCTGAAAACATGCTAGGTACCGTAAACGAGGAGCAAAAACCAAAAATAAGGCCAAGCTGATGCACACTGGTACCGCTATGGACCATCATTACCGAATCATAATGACAGAATAAAACAAGCATAAATACTGGTGCATTTTCAGGTGTCAAAAGTAAGTGAAAAATAATTATCGGCATCTAGGATTCACTGAAAAAGGAACGATTTATCAGCTACTCATGCTCTTCGAAAATTATAAATCGTTGGTGCTTTTCTCGCGAATTGGTTGGCTGTGAGTGTATAATAGTCTCTCGCTTCTCGCATTCTGATTTTTTCTCCAAGCGGGTGAAAAAGGACGTTTCTCTACTCAAGTAGGCGAAAATTTCGGTCTCTAGCATTGACTATTATAGCAGATACTTGGAAGTCGTTGAAAAGCAGGAAATAACGACAGTGTCTACAATCGATCAGCTACTGATAATTTTTCCACGATATGGGTTACCTGTTTCGCTGCGAGCAGATAACGGTCCTCAATTTGCGTCTGAAGAGTTTCGTGCATTTTGTAAAGAACAAGACATTCGTCTGGAAAGTACTATCCCCTACTGGCCCCAGATGAACGGAGAGGTAGAGAGTCAGAATCGCTCTATTCTTAAACGCCTTCGGATTGCTCAAGAGCTTGGAAAAGACTGGCGAAAAGAATTACGTCAAAATCTCTTAACATATCACTCTGCAGTACACCCAACATCAGGAAAGCCCCCAGCGGAGTTGATGCTCAGACGACGATTGCGTACCAAGTTGCCTTTTTTTCCTTCCGTTGTATATGATGAGGAAGCAAGAGACTACGACAGAATTCAATAAGAAAAGGGAAGAGTGTACGCCGACAATCGTAGAAAAGCAAGATCCAGCATCATCGAGATTGGTGATCAAGTCCTTGCAAAACGTATGAAAAGGAACAATAAACTCAGCTCTCATTTTTCCCCGGAAGAGTTCACCGTCGTTAAAAAGAACGGAACCATCCAGCAAAGAATTCAAAAGAAGTGCAGCACATTTCAAACGTATTCCTTATCATTCTAATGAAGACGATCATCTTGATGAAAAGCTGGAAGATTCGAACACGGAAACTACTTCAAACCTACCAAGTCGACATCCTTCCTAGCGAGCGATCAAGGAGAACAAGGACCGAACCGAACCGGCTTAAGGATTATATAACTTATTAACAAACCTTTGTCGTTTGTCTTCTTTTGAATGAAAGGTAAGGGTGTACACACCAAAAAACGATCAATGATTTCAGCAAAATTATTTGCTGAAAAGCCATCAGCAATATTACGTTTTACTGAAAATCAGCAATTTGGTTTGTTTTTACTGAAAACCAGTAAACTGGTACAGATTGCTGAACACTCAGCATCTTGTCAAATTAATAAAAAAAAAGCTTTCATTGTTTTTTTCGGCAGCGCTCGTGCAGTTTGCGACGGTTTAATTGCTGAATTTTCAGCAAATATCAGATATATACTGAAAGTTCAGCAAAATTTTGTCAAGCAGAATGACATTTCGCATTGCTGAAAAAATCAGTAATTTTATATTGCTGCAATGTTTACTGAAAATTCAGCTCGGCAAAATTCAGCAAAACTTTGCTGATTTCTTTGATTCTTTCTAAAATATCTTACCTGATTTATTTATAGATGTTGCGCAACACAAAGGAACCGGGTGAGAATCTGGCAGCCCTGGAGAAGGAAGAGGAGCTTGTACGACGAGTAGCAGCACCGGAACATAAGTGTATGTACAAATTGAGAAATAAAGCCCATTTTAAAACTTCTACAGCAAGCGTAATCTACGAAATCGCTTGCAATCTTTCATACAACCGACTAGATTCAGACGTTATCTGGATTGAATTTAGCAGAAATATCCCATCAAATTTTGCCAAATCTACTCTCAAAAATTTTTAAATAATATTTTTATTCATATATCTTACTAATATTCATGTCTGATTGATCAATACTTGTCATTAAAAAAACTTCGCATAGCTTAAATGTGGTTAATCAATAAAAAGTATAATGCTTGCTTTATAACTGAAAGTAATGAGTTTTGCCGCTACTTCTATTGAAATTTATTGTTGTGCCTTTTCAGACTACAAAGTTATAACATGTTATAACGGTTGTCAAATAATTACAACAAGAAATTCCTCATCATGATAGGCTTATAACAAGTTATAATTGCTCAGTCTGGCCAGTGTTTTACTCTTGAAGGTTGTTCGTGTTGTCAGGAGAACATACACTGATAAAAAAAAGCAATGATCTATGTGCCCGACACACGGTTTTTTGCAATTCGAGCTATTTAGAACCACACATACTTCCTATGTATACACATAACCACTATGTGTGACCACACATACTTTTTACTTGTCACATAAACTTCATTTTTGTTTCAGGATTATGTTGAATTTCCCATGGATTTTCACCAATAAATATGTGTGGATTAGTTCCCGTGTAGCAAGACATAGTTTTTCACTGAGTGTATCAAAGTTTCAACAGTATTGGCTGTCAGTTTAGATTGTCCAATCTGAGGCCAAATGCCAACTCATCTCTAAATTGACAATGGACGAATCGAGGTTGAAAAAAGAAGAAGACACCGATTTGAGATAAATCTTACAGCTCCCATCTTAAAGTATAGGACAAACATTTTAAAATGCTTTTAAAATAATCAAATGAAACTCTAATTAAAAGCGGTTTATTGAGTAGTTTTGGATTTTTCTTCCATCATACAACAAACCACTTTTTATTAAAATTTAAATTGAATTTTTTAGAAGCATTTTAAAATGTTCGTCCTGTACTTTAACATGGGAGCTGTCAGATTTATCATGACTCGGTGTCTTCTTTTTTTTTCAAGTTGGATTCGTCTATACAACTCATTTGCAACTTGTTTTTCGGCACTAATTGTAGTTATCCAACTCAGCAAGCATCGTAAACTCCTATAATCCAACAAGCCGTAAAAATAAGATTAAATTTGAAAGAATTTATTCAACGAGGTATAGTTGAAATGGATAGTTACGAAGAGTGCTAGAAAAGATTAAATTTGCAATCAACTGCATAAATTTTTTACAATTGGATAAATTTACTTTATTGTGGAACTGCTGACAACAAATAGGCCATTATCCTAAAGTACTCCGTGATGCAAAATAGCCCATTACGATGAGCAGTTGCAAATAAAACATAGCAACCCGTTTGTTATGATAAGCGACCGGTGTGAAAAGAAGAAAGACCCATTCGTTAACTGCAATATTATGCGAAAAATCGGTAACATTTTCGGACAGTCTGATTCTCGAGTCAACATTTTTCTAGCTTATCACGATAAATTGTTCTTAAAACACATAGGAATTTACATACCGGTTAAACATATAATGGAGTATATTAACAAACTGAGGCAACTTTTCCTATTTTTTCGCATTTCATGGTATACGACTACCGTTAAGTTTCTCTCCACCATTCATTCATTAAGGGGATACGAGACGGACCTTCACTTCTCTATTTCAAGATGCAAATCTCAATTTCTCTAAAATATATTGTTTAGATAACCACATCAATACGTGTGCACACAGTTTCAGCTATGTCGATCCGTTGAAAATAAAGATTTGCATCTCAGAAATCACGAAGTAGATTAATTAGAAAGAGACGAAAGATAGCAAAAACTGCACGTCGTTCGGTATCACCTTAAAGCCGTACAATAACGATCGGAATCCAGCACTTCAGTACTATAAAATATTCCAATACCAAGCATAAGCCAAAGAGCTGTCAACGGTTTTATAAAGTGACAAACATAACCACACCACATCGAAACGAAACTTCGTGGCTCTTATGTACTAGAACATGCTTGTTGGAACTCTACGATCGTGAAACAAAAAAATGAGCCGGAGAGCGAGTGAAACCTCCCAGAAAATCCAACAGCTGCTACGAGACCATTGAGTGAGAGACTATACAGCTACATGAATGTATTAAACATAAAAAAAAACAATTTGCTTAAAAAGGAAAACCAGAACCGGAGAGGATTGGCCCTCTGCCTGGCCCTGGCTGGTGCCGCAGTCAAATATAAATGCTTTTGGAATGGGTGGGGAGCGCGTAACCAACATTATAGTGCCGTTGCGCTTGTACCATGTCTGGTGGGTAGAGATACACATAAACGTAGATGAAGAACAGAAAGCTGAAATCGATATACCGAGGCCAAGCCACACACCACTTCTCGCTCGCTCCGCCATGCCACGCCTTTTTCAGGTTTCATTTCTCACTATTAGCATCGCTGGTACTATCGCTGGTACCTACTGTGATTAAACAGTCAGCAATTTATAACTAGTAGAGTTTATTAAGTTTGTTACTCACATGCAGGTACAAAGCATGTCATGATTTTGAAGACCAGTTCGATTAGAGAGGTGCTGCAGAGAGTGCTTCTGTTTGCTACTTTATGACAATGATTATGGTCTTCCTCTTAACTCATACATGGGATACAGCTGGACAGTTTATCTTTAAGGTCATATAACGCTCTAACTAACAAAAACTCCATTTACTTGCAGAGTATAGCCCGTAAAACATAAAAGTCATAAATTGCCATGCTTCTTATTCGGAAGCCTGATCACGGCATTCTTCGATAAAGTTAATCTTGTTATTAACAAATACAACTAAGACAATTCGAAAGAAACAATTATCGCTCGAAAAAAAAAAGTCTCTCGGATCTGTTTTGTAGCTTTTTATTTATTTACACTTTTGTTCAAGGCGTATTCGCCTGAAAAAGACGAGAATCTATTCAATTATAATCACTTTACAGGCATGGTCTATTACTTGTTTAAGCAGGCATCTTGACTTGGTTGTTCAACAATAAAAAAACACTTTAGACAGCGTCGGCGCTGATGGTGTAGTGGTAAGCGTGATTTTCTCTCACCCCAGTCGGTGTGGTTTCAATTCCAATCAGCGCCGTTGGGGTTGTGTGTGATGAAAAAACTCTGTCACGTCTGTCTTACGGATAGGAAGTTAAGTCATTGGTCCATGGCGTGAAGAACCAGCATTAGGCTGAATGTCACGTAAATACGAAACAACAACACCCAGGTCGAGCAATTAAGTCACCTTAAATGCAACATAAATGCCGCATTTGGAATATACGGCTGCTTTACTGCAATGCTATGATAATGCTTCATTAATGCTATTTTGCATTCAAAATGCTTATTAAAGGCTACAAGCATTTATATAACATTTGAAATCCAGCTTTACAACAGATAGCATTCAAGAGGCTGATGTAATGCTAATATAATGCTTGTAGCATCTGAAATGCAGATTTAGGGTTAATTTAGTGCATATGCTAATGCTTATTGGTTCCCTGTGCAACACTTTGGACAGCATCTTTAAATTTTATTCCACGTTTAGACCATGAATTATCTCTTATATATCTTGCTGCTCTTGTTCAACGTTTCTTAAATGTATATATATATATATATATATATATATATATATATATATATATATATATATATATATATATATATATATTTATATATATATGTATATATATATATATATATATATATATATATATATATATATATATATATATATATATATATATATATATATATATATATAATATATATATATATATATATATATATATATATATATATATATATATTACATATTATTTGAATAATATGACCATCAGGATTAACAATAACAGATATTATTCAACATATCTTCCAATACATTACATACAGAACATGCCCAACAAGGCATAAAAATATCACTGGGCCGGTTTTAACATTTAATAGTGCTTGCATCATATTATGTTTCCTCAACAGCAGTTTTTGAGGTTAAACAACAACAAAAAACTTCATTAACACGTACATCCCCAACCCCTCTGAGATAGAAAAATTCAAATTTGAAATTAATGATACTCATATGGCCATATTCAAATCGTTACATAATCCTGGCTTGCGACATATCAAACTTCATGATTTTGAAAAACTTTGTCTTCAGAGGACATTCTGAGAGTGTCTGACTATACTGGCCACTTGAGGTGGCCCTGTGGAATTTTGAGTTTCTTCGGGAAAGTGGCCAAAAAATTTTACCAAAACCTGCGACATATCAAATTTTATGATTTTGCACAACTAGGTTTTCGGAGGACATTCTGAGGATTTCTTACTAAACTGGCCACCTCGGGTGACTCTCCGGAGTTCAAGTCCCCCGAAAAAGTGGTCAAAACCAGGGCCTCCCTAAGTTACCACTATGGTCAGACACCCTCAGAATGTCCTCCAAAGACAAAGTTCTGCAAAATCATGAAGTTTGATATGTTGCAATCCAGGTTTTGAAAAAGATTTGAATATGGCCACTTTTCCGTAGAAATTCGGATCACAATCCAGGTTTCGAAAAATATTTGAATATGGCCACTTTTCCGTAAAAACTCGGATCCCACAGGGATTCCCTATGTACCCAGTATGATGTAAGGAGTGTATCGAAAATAAGCTATCCACAAACTTTCTTTCAAATTATGTTGAAAACCGATATTTTATTCATACAAAAAAATGATCCCTTATTGTACGAGGTTAAACTTGAACATGAATGAATGAAGACCGGATGAAATTTAAATTATTCTAATTTTCGAACTTTGGATCGAATGCTCTTCATCAAATTCCGGAAAAGTGTTGCATCGCATTGAATTTGAAAGTAAGGATTTTTATGAGTATGATGTATTTGTTTATGAATTCTCATAATTATATTTCAAAGCGATTCAAAAGCGGAATCAGCCCATTTGCCAAATATCTTCTTAAGAAACGGTCTGTAATTGGTCTAAAAAAAACATAGTTTTTGAACCTCTGGATGCAGTCTGACAGTCCACATGACACGTGGTGCCCTAGACATTTTTTCATCGAATCGACAGTGTAGACTGTATGTCTAATAGGCCATGACGATGTTTTGAAGAATCCAAAAGAGATGTTACTAAATGTCAAAATATACACATGTATGAGAATTCGACACAAAATTTTCATTAGGGCCTAACTGACAAACGTAAACAATGCATTAATTGTTATGTTATTTATTCTCCGTGCGAGGAGTAACGATTATGATGTAGAAGGAGATGTTCGCTCATCATCATGAGGCACCAAGAGTGAACATTAATGTTTTTGGCTAGAATGAAAGATGTGAAGAGAAAGTGAAAGTTCCGTCAGAGTGTGGCAGGTAGGAAATCTAATAGATGTTTTTTGAAAATTGAGCGAAAGGACATGTATCCAATGTTACTCGAACCATGGACGTCAATCTTTGCCTAACATCCCACTGCGGGGTAGGTTATAGCAACGGAACAAGTCCGCCACTTCAACAGGCAAAAATTGACGCATGGAAAGACGCTCATGTACCACTGTGGCTTGTATAGTTATTCTAGCGATCTATTGTGTGCACTCTGTTTATTGATGCGCACATGGGAGAGAAACTCTCTCCTTTTTTGGGTTTGTTTTGATTCGCACCGACTGACGATCACTAAAGTTTTGGCTTGGCATTGACAAAAGCATAACAATACTTGTTTCGCTCCGCGTTTTTTGAGAGCACTTAAAACTTGCTTCAGATAGAATTGGAACAAAAACAATTGCCTGTATTTCAGGTTATTTATTATTGAATTCAAGATCTTTTTTTATACAAATGTAGCGTTTTCTTCATACTTTTAAGAAAAAATACGAATAAAATTATTCGTCACGGTTTCGAAGGAATTCTCGAATTTTTCCTGTAACACGGCTCATTAGGCGGCGCACACTTTCTTCTTCCATCGTTTTAGCTATCTTATTCCACCAGGTCTTCATCTGATTGATGTCTTTGACAACCTTTCCCTTTGTCTTGAGTCTCCTCTTCATGATTACCCAGTATTTCTCAATAGGGCGGAACTGGGGGCAGTTGGGTGGGTTAAGGTTTTTCGGAACAACCTGGACCCCTTTCTCTGCATACCATTCTTGAACGACTTTGCTGTAATGACAGCTTGCCAAATCTGGCCAAAACATTACGGGATGGTCGTGGGATTGAATGAACGGCAAACTTCGTTTTTTGAGGCACTCTTTTTGGTATAGTTCCGACGTCATTGTCTTATTTGTAACGAAAACTTTCGTTTTTTTGCCACAGCTGCAAATGCTCTGCCAAATCATGAATTTTCGTGCAAATTTATCGGCAAACACAAATTTAAATTTGGCTGGAACATCCCCCCGAGCCGTTGCCAAGTAAAATTTTTGACCTGGGATTTGCCCGAAGTCAGCCTTGACATAGGTTTCATCGTCCATCAGAAGACACCCGTCGAACTTGGTCAGCACCTGGTCGTATAGCTTCCGAGCACGGATTTTGGCCACACTATTCTGTTTTATGGTCCGATTTGGCTGTTTGCTAGCTCGATACGACACAGTACTATGGGCAGCACCGAATTTTCTGACCAAATCACGGTCCGACAGATTGGGATTCCTCTTAATCGTCTTCAAAATCTTACCACGCAGTTTCCGGTCGACAGTTCTACTCCGACGATTGGCTTGAGGCTTCCGAATCGTCGTCAATGTTTCCTTATACCGTTTGATAACGCGCCATACGGTATTTCTGGGCAATTTCAGCTGCTTAGCTAGCCTAGATGCAGACCACAATGGATTTTCCAAATAACTGTGCACAATTTTTTCCCTTCTTTCGGCTTCCATGCTGATTGTTTACAAAGTACAGTCTATTTGCGGAATGTCAAAAACACATACGTGAAGCTGACAAAATTCCCGACACGTGGGCGCCAAGAACTTCCAAATCCGTCCACCAGGAGCGCCACAAAATCCTTTGCGGGGTCTGACAGATTGGCGTTCTGCTTCTTCCAAAGTGTCTAAATGATGCCTATCCAAACCCGCCGTATGGCTGACCAGCCGTAAATTTTATATTTTTTTTTGTTAGGTGAAAATGTGACAGCGTGCGTTATTAGGCAGCAGCAAAATATACAGAACTCAAAAGCAATAATTCGTTATCCTGTTCGAAGCATGAGAAAAATGGTAAAGGAGGCTTATGTATCAGAAGCAACGGTAAATTTGACTTAAAAGTAAAATGTAGAGCTCAAGTTAAAAGATACCTAATTACTGACAGAGTTAAAGCAGCTATAGTAGAATGAGGCAAGAAACTGAAGTAGGGGTCCATCGTCATTCTGTTCACGGATGAGAAGCTGTTTACAGTCGAAATCGTGTCCAATATTGTGTCCCAGCAAGCTCCGTCAGAGCGTCACAGAAAAAACAAATGACTTAAGTATTCGGAATTTCAAGCATAAATGTCAACCGACTAGATTATCTAAGTCTTCAAAAACTCTAGTCGTCGTCTGGAAGCGGTAATAAATGCAAAGGGAAGATATTTTGAGTGAAAATGTTCAATTCAACGAACATTTCAAGCTAACGCAGATTACGTATAAAGTTGATCAAAAAGATAGTAAACTCGGATGAAGTTGAAAATTATTTTCCAACGTATACTGTGTAGTAAGTTCTTCAGTAAAATTGATGAATACACTTAAAAAGAGCACTGAAGCTTGTTGTAAAGTTTACGCGGCAATGTCAGTCTATGTTCATTTCGGGGCCTGAATTTGAGGAGATCACTCGGTATAATTTAAAGGCAGTTTCCTGTGTGTAACAGACTTGGGTTTTGTTTAGTCCGAGCACACTCAATTCACAATATTTTTTTACTAGAGGGTACACTTAAAGTGAAACTGGCGGGAGTCCTTTTTCCAAATGATTCATAGGTTAGGTTAATTATCACCAGACCAAAAATCAAGCAAACAACGCTCAAATTACTAACCAATGGATGCTCCAGTTGAGCAAACGATTCTTGAATATTTCACGCCTCAAGTCCTTATAGTATTTGGGGTTTGTGCTCAGAAAACATCGAAGTTATAGGGACTTGATCCCGTATGTCCTTAATAGCAATATGTCTCCAAAACTGCAATCCATGATTTCACAGCTTCCAGATCATTATCCAAGATATTGTTAAGGTTCGGTAAATAGTCTATCTTTCGGCAATCTGAAAGAAGAAGTGTCTCAAACTATCGCACACATGTTCTTGTAGTGTTTTAGATTTTATCAATTGTTCCTAAAATAAAAGTGAACAGATCATAAACGAACTGGCAATCATTCGGCATGATTCAATGTGTACCGATTAGATTGCTGATTGGTTTATAATCTATTCATTTTAAGTTGTGCCGTCAATTGTTGGTAATGTACCGATCATACTGTGTCCTGTGGCCCTTCCCTGTCAATAAGTACACAGGAAAAAATCTTGTAGTAAAAACTACCATTTCACCCGACTATGCCTATCTTTAATACTATATGAAATTTCAGTCAAATTTACTACACAGGAAAAAATCTTGTAGTAAAAACTACCATTTCACCCGACTATGCCTATCTTTAAAACTACCATGAAATTTCAGTCAAATTAACTACGTTTATAATAAAACCTTCAACGTTTGTGGTATATTTGACAGACCTCATATTGATATCAACCGCAACATGGTCGATCTAATCGCAGGCATGGTAAAATCAAACGCATTTATAGTCAGCTGAAAATTGTTGGTGATTGCGCTTAATTTAACCCTCGAAATGGTAGTTTCTACTGCGGCTTTTTTTTGCGTGTAATAATCGAGACAACGGGAATCGCACCCGAACACGGAGAAAAAATGGTGCCG
Source organism: Aedes japonicus (assembly GCA_034211315.2). Taxonomy (NCBI): domain Eukaryota; kingdom Metazoa; phylum Arthropoda; class Insecta; order Diptera; family Culicidae; genus Aedes; species Aedes japonicus. The sequence goes on from JASCZW010007372.1 coordinate 13,102, forward strand.
TTTGAAACAGCAGACTTGTATTTTTGTTTAAACCAACGATTTTGTTTTGAAACAAACAGGCAGGTTAGTTGTCTCTACCTAAAGATATAAACTCAATAGAACACAAATTATGGTTGCCCTAAACTTTTTTTTTTGTTAATTACACCTTGAAAGCGATTTATTATTACCAAGCACATATTGCATTGACTCAGGTAAACAAATTAAAATTTTAGATTGGTTCAATGTTTGTTAGCATTTTATTCATTTTATTGAAATTACCAAAGAAATGTAGGTGATTGTAAACGGAAGTGTTTGTTGTTTCCACCGTTTTCGTTTGTTTGTTTCAAACAGCAATTAAATTTAAATGATACTAAAATTTGTATAAAACAAACTATAAGCGTTGGTAAAATCAACCAACAAATCTTGTTGTTTTCGTAGCTGCCATAATGAAACAACCAACATAATAGTAAACTCAAATGGATGTCAGTTGAACTCTAACCACCCCACACTGATAGATAAGTAATGATGATATCTATGTGTTCAATATATGTTTTTTTTGCAATTAGATCAACAAATAACCACACACACTGGTTAATCTGAAGTATGCAATTATGACTGCAAAGTAGGCACTTTGCTTGAAGACTGGAATTATGCATAAAATGCCTAAAAATATTATACGTCAAAGAGTGAATAAAAGCTAAGCACTTTGCAGCATGTGAATGAGATTAGAAACTATGCATTTTTTTAATGATTGTGTTTAGGGACTAGTCACTTTATGAAATGAAGATGAGATAAGAAAATTTGCGCCAATATCTCAAAAGTACGGATCTGCTTTTATCTTCTTCAGATAAACAACATTCCGTTGCAATTTATCTAAAAAACCCGCACATTCAAATAAAATACATCATGTAAGAACATGATTCTTCTTGCAGGGATTGATGATTTACAGAAGAAAAATTTTTATTTCCGAGAAAGCGACGATTATAGTATCAATAGCTGTAGACCAATCTAAATGATCTTATTAACGCCTCGTAGCCTGTCCATACTGGATTCAGGTATGGCTTGCAAGAACCCATTCTATTTATTTTCACTTTTTTTCGGCAAAGTCGATCAACTAAAGGGTGATACGGTCAAAATTTGGTCAAGGGAAAACGCGTGTAAATCGGTGAAATCGTTTATTTAAAAAATCAAATTAAATTGCTTTTTCAAGTTCAATTAGTATAAAATTCAGGAAAAATATTCAGTTAGGCTTCCGCTTTTCCAAATCCGAATTGCCGGGCCTTACGCTTGACCCCTGCCATCAGATTTGGTACAGCCACCTTGTCCACCTTCTTCGCCGCAGAAAGCCAGTTTGCCTTGACCTGCTGCTCGTCCTTAGCAGTTTTTTTGGTCTTCTTTAGGTTCCGCTTGACAATAGCCCAGTATTTCTCAATTGGGCGGAGCTCTGGCGTGTTGGGAGGGTTCTTGTCCTTGGGAACCACCTGCACGTTGTTGGCGGCGTACCACTCCATGGCCTTTTTACCGTAATGGCAAGATGCCAAATCCGGCCAAAACAGTATGGAACAACCGTGTTTCTTCAGGAAAGGCAGCAGACGTTTATTCAAACACTCTTTCACGTAAATTTCTTGGTTGACAGTCCCGGAAGCTATGAAAATGCTGCTTTTCAAGCCACAGGTACAGATGGCTTGCCAAGCCAGATATTTCTTTGCGAACTTTGACAGTTTCGTGTGCTTGAAAATATCTGCTACCTTTCCCCTTCCTTTTGCCGTATAAAACTCCTGTCCCGGAAGCTGCTTGTAGTCGGCTTTGACGTAGGTTTCGTCGTCCATTACCACGCAGTCAAACTTCGTCAGCATCGTCGTGTACAGCCTCCGGGATCGCGCTTTGGCCGTCGTATTTTGTTTATCATCGCGATTTGGAGTCACTACCATCTTGTAAGTCGATAGTCCGGCTCGTTTTTTGGCTCGATGCACGGTTGTAGACGATACACCCAGCTTATTTGCGGCATCTCGGAGAGATAGGTTAGGGTTTCGCTTGAAACTACCGGCAACTCTCTTTGTCGTCTCAGCGGCTTCCGGTTTTCGATTTCCCCCGATCCAGACTTCCTGGCTGTCGACAAACGTTCCCCAAACACTTTAATTACATTTGTAACGGTTGATTTGGCAACTTTTAGCGATTTTGCCAACTTTGCGTGCGAGTAGCTCGGATTTTCGCGATGCGCGAGCAAAATTTTGATACGCTGCTCTTCTTGCTTGGACGGCATTTTGACAACTGAAGAGTGAATTCCAAAATAGGAGCAACATTCTACACACACACACCTTCAAAATGAGGGGTGTTTTTTAAATGCAAAATTGAAAGAAATACGTCAAGTTGATATTGACCAAATTTTGACCGTATCGCCCTTTAGAACAAATGGATGTTTCCACTTTGACGATAGCCTTGTTTTAATGATTTTTTTCTATCACACTAGAATAAAAAGAGGACTTAAAAGTGTTAATTTTTTGGGATTGAAAAGTAGGCATTTTTTGACGTATGGAGGATGTTCATTGAAATGCATAGAATGTAGTCAAAAAATGACTACCTCAGAATTACCTTGAGAGGTTTGATCGTCTATGACGCACGCCTAGCGTCAAATTGTTTGTTTTCTACCGGAATGTAAATGGAATGGAAACAAATAAGCGTGACCGTAACGGTCCATTCAAAAATTAAAATTATAAAAAAAGTCAGTACTCAGCCATTTTGGTGATTTCGGAGTTTGCCCTTTTTCGATTGGGTAAGTGACTCTTTTTCGAAACGTCAGTTTTGCTGATGGGTCATAAATCGATTTGTTTTCATTCGATTTGCTCTCTCCTTGCACGTCTATAGGGTAAATATCGTAGAAGATTGAATAGAAAAATCAGTTCTACAATCTATCGGAGTGTTATTTTGAATATAGTAAGTAACAACATTTAATAACAACATAGTACTCCAAGGCATACATTATAGGCAGAAGTCTTCACATATTCTTGAAAGACGTCCGTCGAGAATAGTATGTAATCAGAGTGTAGTTTGAATAGTGTTGAATGTTCCAGGAAGATGAACTCATAGTGCAAGCACAAAGAGGAAACGGAGAGATGCTGCTTGATTGGCTTTATTATGATCATCGATAAACCACATGATAAGAGATAACACTCGCTGTAATTTAGCGCTGTTGTTATTTTGCCTATCCTTCCCGAAGCAAGAGCGATCTTTGTCAATTGGAGTGAAAAGCATTAACTTACACGAGTGGAAGGCGGAAATGGAAGAAGCTCGAAATCGATTCGGAAATGTTGTCCAGACCGTACAGGTATGTTTGTATCAGTTCAGAATGTACGTGTTATGTTAGCTTTCGTTGGACACACGTTCAATTAAAAGTGTTGTATGGATTGTGGTTAATAATATAAAGTAGCCTATTCTGAGTTATGTAATCTGCTTCATATATTTTTATTCAAATGCTAGTTTATGGTTGTGCTTAGCATTTTTCTACAATCGAAACTTTTCTTCTCTAAAAATCCATAAATAATTGTAACCATATGTACTTTTACTCATTCATATGCTGTCATCAAAATATAAATACTGTTGATCGTGTGGATAGGTCGATGTTAGAGATAAGTAAAATATAGACAAATGGACTGAACGGCAACAATTGCTTAGCTTCAAGGATAAAGTCTAAAACAGTGTTCATAGCTTAATCATCTGTGTTTCTTCGTACGTTTCAAATCAACCTGTTGCGGTTCAAATCTAGTCCAACATCACTATGGCCGCCGAAAGTGGGTTGCGCGTCGTACGGCAGTACTCCGACGAAGGTCGCAACATTGCAATGAGGGTAAGTGAACTATTTTACTTTTTATTTTGGCAATTATTTCTAATAAAATAATTGTTCCATTGTAGGCCTTGAACGATGCAAACGTCGAAGCCAGTGGTGCAATGAGAAATACATGGGCAAACGTCTTAGAACTGATCCAAAGACTGAAAAATAGTGCCAGGGAGTTAGCTGATCCGTCGATAATCTACGAACAGTTGCAAATACTGTTTCGGGATGAAAGTAAGTGTAATTTAAGTTTGAAAAGGGAGAAAATAACGTTCCATTTTTTAGTTTCCCTTAACAATGCTTTCTTCGTAATGGTTGGGCTTGGATTTGGAACAACCGGAGGAGTTTTGCTGGGATTTTGGCTGGCGAGACCACATCTAGCTATGCCCATCATGAAATCAATTGCATGTACCTCGTTCCGAGATCCTGATAACGTGGCTGTTTGCAACACAGGAGTGCGACAATTTGAGTCTTCAAGTGACATACTGGTGCGAGTTCGAGCGGCCGCGCTGAACCGAATAGACCGGCGGATAGCATTCGGCTATGGGCGAACGTTAAGAAGAATGATTAAAAACTACGATTCCAACTATAACCCGGAACTTCCTCTGGTCCTGGGTCGGTCCTGTGCTGGCATAGTGGAAGCCGTTGGAAAGACTTCCAAGAGTGGTCTGGAGATAGGCGATGAAGTATGGTTGGCTGCACCCTGGTACGAATCGGGAACTGCTTCGGAATTGGTTGTGGTCCCAGAGACACGAATATCGCGGAAGCCATTCCTTATTGGGTTTGAAGGTGCTGCAAGTTTACCATACAGCGGATGTATAGCATTGAGCTTGATGGATGCGCATGGCCTGACGGAGCACACTTCCAAGGGCAAGCGGGTGCTGGTTCAGGATGCATGCTCTCCGGTGGGGTGCGTGATAACGCAACTGGCTAACAAATGGGGTGCCAACGTCGCTGTTACCTGCCACACCAGGTCGGCTCCAGTCATTCACGAGTTGGGTAAGTCCAAGATATGTTTATTTTATGTAGCTAACAGCGTAGAGTAATTGTATAAACGAATCTGCTATTGTGAGAAACAAGGTGGTTGATTTTCATGATTCGCTACAAAAAAACGGATGGAGTTTGGTATTCCATACGAAGTTTTATCAAAAATAAATTGTAAAGTTTCGTCTTGCCCTACAATTGGAAGTAAAAATGATTTATTTTCAAAATTTGTGATCAATGCTACATTTCTTTGATTTAAGTCGCTATAAATATGCAACATTATTACTTTATTTAATTTTATTTATATGAAGTAACTAATAGTTTCGATAGTTTGAAAAAATAATTCGAAAAATTGAATGTGGGCATATTAAGGTGTGAAAAACACAGAACAAAATATGGGTATTTCACCAGCAATATTTTTTTCTTTTTATCTTGTTTATTTGTGAGGCTTAAGTGCCATAGGCATAACGGAGCCGAGTTCTTTTTCATTTTTATGATGGCAATAACTTACTGACTATGTTAATTTTGGAAAGCCGAAAAACTCGTGGCTTGGTCGAGGTTAGGGATTACAATAGTTCGGGTAGGAATCTTAACATTGGCTTTCAACAGCAGATTGGAGATGCGATATTGTTGTTGTTGGTCTGGCGCAGATGTTGCGTTGCGTTAAGCTGTAACGATACAACAGAAGCATAACGGGGGATTGGGCGAGGTGGACATGTTAAAACAACAACTAAGAGAGGATCAAACGAAAACATCTATTAGTTTCAAGAACTTGTAAATTAGCCCCATATAGTCGAAGTCCAGCTTACCCAGCACATCTCTGATATCTTCCTTCTCTGGTTTCCCTCGGGCCCGTAGGAATGCGCAAAGATCAGATCTGGCAATTTTGAAATCGAGGCAATACCCGACAACATGGTTGATGTCCTGATAACCTGCACCACAGCCGCATTGATTGGTGTCTGAAAGCCCTATTCGATAGAAATGCGAGCCTAGCGAGTAGTGATTGTACATTAGACGACACATTACCTTGTAAAAATCCCGGCTAATATCCAACCCTCTGAACCACGATTTTTTCGATACCTGTGGGAGAATAGAATGTAACCATCTGCCCAGATCCCCTGCATCCCATTTTTGTTGCCAGCTGATCAAGGCCTGTTGACGGAAAATAGCAAAAAAATCGTTGAAGGCGATTTATCGATCATAAATACCGCCTGCCATAGCGCCCACCTTGGCAAGTGAGTCCGCTTTCTCATTACCCGAAATGAAGCAATGAGAAGGGACCCAAACCAAGGTGATGGTGTAGGAATTGTTTGATAGAGCACTCAAAAGAGGTCGTATTTCGCTAACGAAATACGGTGAGTGCTTTGCTGGCTTGAATTGATCAGAGGGAAGAGCGGCAATTCGCTCTAATGCATAGTGTATAGCCGCCAACTTTGCGACGTATACGGAGCAAGGATTTGGTAGTTTGAAGGAGGCGCTATGAATTTCGTTAAAAACACCAAATCCAGTGGAATCATTTGTTTTTGACCCGTCGGTGTAAAACTTCCTGTCACATCTGATATGGCCAAATTTACTTGCAAAAATTGATGAAATGTACTCCGAACGGAGCGGATCTGGTATTCCACGAGCTTCTTGCTTCATGGTCAGATCAAAAACTACAGTAGAACTAGAGAAGTCTTGGGAGTATTCACGGTTAGGAACATTCGAAGAAGGGCTCACAGCACCTCTAGAGTCATGTGCCGTTGTACGATACAGCTTTATCAGATCTGCCAGGTGGGCTCCCCACCATTTTCCGGTGATAGTACGCATGAAGTTTATTCGCTGCTGGCATTTCTGGTGTAGATACTTAATGTGCTTTCCCCAGGTGCATTTAGAACTGAACCATACCCCTAGGTATTTATAGGACGCAGTTATTATTTACAGTTATTATTTTACCCATGAATTGAAGCGGTATCTGTGCTGGATCACGCTTCCTAGAAAAAAAAAACAACTAACTCAGTTTTCTCCGGGGATAATTCGATACCCAGTTTTACAGCCCAGGTAGACAAATTGTCTACGGTATCCTGCAACGGTCCCTGCAGGTTGTTCGCCCCTGGTCCTACAATTGAAACAACGGCGTCATCCGCAAGCTGTCTTAGCGTGCAATTTTCCATGAGGCAGCTATCAATGTCTCTGATATAAAAATTATAAAAAGGGGGCTTCAACAAGAGCCCTGGGGGTGACCCTTGTAGTTTATTCGTGAAATTGTCGAAGACCCATGAGAAAAGCTCATATGTTTCTCAGACAACAAATTGTACAAATAGTTGTTTAGTAATGGTGAAAGGCCACACTCGTGGAGTTTGTCTGAAAGGACGTCTACACAAACTGAATCAAAAGCCCCTTTTTCAACAATTTAAACTTGATTTTATCCCTTTCATTACGATTGGTTTGAGTATTCCGAGCAATCCGTTGCACCGGAACCGAATCTGACCACACTTTTTTGGCGAACGCGTAGACCCACCGGGAAGAGCGTTCCTTGTCTTCATTCGCCGACGACGCATTTCGCAATTTTCTCCCGACGGTCCAAAGAGTTCTCATCGACGTCTCACGCGATAGCCCTTCGACGAAGTGACGCCAATATGCGCGTTTTTCGGTTTTGGCGAGGCTCTTAAACTTACGCTCAAGAGCAATGTACGTAGTTATATCGCGAACCGCGCTTCCGATATGCTTTAAACGCGACGGATTGTTCACGGTAGACTTCAGTACATTCGTCGTCCCACCACGGCGTGGGCGAACGTCGGCGAATTGTTGATCCTGGTACCGGTCTGCGCTGTGCGTCGATCGCACATTTGAGGATTAACCCGGATTAAAACCGATACTCTTCCAACGGAGGAAGGACTTCGACCGATTGCTCGCCATCGATGATCGCTTCAGCGTATTTACCCCAGTCGATGCACTTCGTGAGGTCGTAAGCAATGTCGATCGAGCGAGATTGACACGAGCCATTGGTAAATGAAATGTTGATAGGCAGATGATCACTACCATGGGGATCTTGAATCACTTTCCACGTACAATCCAATAATAATGATTTCGAACAGATTGAGAGGTCTAATTTGCTTCCAGGGTTTGGAGGTGGAGCAACGCGTGTTACTTCCCCAGTATTCAAGATATTCAAGTTGAAGTAGTCCATGAGGTCTAGTATCAATGCAGAACGGATGTCGTTGTACCGTGACAATTAAAAGCTCCTGAGATCAACCGTGGATCTGCCATTGCGAGGCAAATAGTCGAAAGGTCCCTGCGGGATATTGCCGTATTCGGCGGCAGGTATATATATGCTGGCTATACTGAAACTTTTTCTTCGAATAGTCACTTGGCATGCAACTACTTCAGGGCCTGTCATCGAGGGGAGATCAATTCTATAACAGGAGTGGAGCATATTAATCCCCAATAGCACCCCTCCATATGAGTCCCCCCGATCCTGCCGAATAATGTTAAAATCGTGGAAAGAGAAATCTTTATCAAAAGCGAGCCATGTTTCACAGAGAGCAAATACGTCACATTGCGATTTGTGAACTAAAAACTTAAAGCGTCCAAAATTTTTAGAATACTTCTACTGTTCCATTGTAGTGCTTCGATCATATCCCCGACCTCATTGGATAAATTATCCATCGAAAGATATGATTGATTCAAGAAGAGGCCATTTTGAAGACAATTTCTTTAGAAGAGGTTTTACAAATGTAAGGATCATGTTGATGAGGGTTCTCGTTGTCAGTGAGACTTCGAAAATGGTGAAAATGAATTCGAGAAAGAGACATTTTTTCCCAGAAAGAGACCCCAATCCCAGAGACATTTTTTCTGAGTCTTCGACTTGACACGGTCGAGATTCCGGATGTTGGCGTTCTTGGTAGTTGGCGTTCTGGGCAATAAACTGGAACAACTGGGGTTTTAGATGTTCCCGGAGATGGTGGAAAGTCACCAGCCAGTGGTTTAAAACATGGAGGAGAAACTTTTTTTGTATTGCCACCACTTCTTAAATTATTCAGAAAAGGGAGGGGAGCCTGTTCTACAATCAGCGCGTTTTGAGATGCTTACTGACGGTGCCGTTGACGTCTTGCTGTAGACAGAGTACTCCTCAGCATCCTCGAAGTCTGAGCCCTGATCATCTATAAGCAGGGAAGAAAATATATTGTTGTCTGGTTGGGCTGGTGGAACAGCGGACGGTGGGATCTTTTTAAGTATCTCTGCATAAGACCGCTTCGACCGCTGCTGCAGCGAACGAATTTGGTGTTTCTCCCGCTCTATATACTTCGGGCATACAGTGAGATCATGTGGAGCTTCCCCACAGCATATACACTTGGGGTCCGTGCTGCACGGACCCTCCACATGTTGCTCACCGCATTTGCCGCATCGTGCTCTATTACAGCAGTAAGGTGCAGTATGACCGAACTGCTAGCTCTTGTCACAGTGCATGACCGTCGGTATATAGAGACGAACAGGTATCCTAAGCTTCTCCAACACGAGGAAACTCGGGAGGGCAGCTCCGGAGAAGATCACACGAAACGAATTTGAAGGCCTGTTTGTGCCGTCGGATGACACATACTTCATTTGCCTGACATCAAGGACCTGAACTGATGGAACGGCACGATTTTTCAGACTACAGAGTTATAACATGTTATAAGCCTATCTTGATGACGAATTGATTGTTGGAATTATTTGACAACCGTTATAACATGTTATAACTCTGTTGTCCGTAGGCTGTTTAAGTTTATTGTACTCGTCATATTTTTAATACCACCATTGGGGCTTCATTAAGCCTGTTGGTGCTGACTCAATAAATAAATAAAGCGTCACTGCGTGTGATTTCGAGCTCCTTGCGAACGTACAGTAAAATTTCATGTAGAGGCTTTATGTCCGTTGGAAGTCCCGGCTGCTGCGCTAGTTTTAGTAATTCTACGTATATACATACTGTAGGTGGCTGATCTTGAGAAAGGCATGTCCTCACAGTGTCCATAGTTTTAGGGTCCCGTACTCGTGCCTTCAAATAGCGTTGGTCACCAGCTGCAGATTATTCCGCGAATCTGACTATGAGGGGCGAATCACTTATGCTGTTTCGCTTCAGCTTCACGTATTAAGAAGTGCATTGTAGCATTTTTCAAACACTTTTCAACGCATTGCCGCATTCTAGTACGCATTTATTGCGCATTTGATTTATTTGTGCCCTTTTTAGCGCATTGATTGCACTGGGGTACTTTTCAACGATTTTTTTTCGAATTTCCAACACATTTAAAATTCAGTTATATATGTAATGATTCGCCCCTCGTCTGACTACAGGCGGGCGCATTGGGTCGGGGAGTGAATGTTCATGCACAGGCTCTATAAGGGTTGATATTGAATGGAATGGAATAATGTAATAATGGATAATGGAATGGTTTACTCAAAATATAATTTACTATCACAACACATAAAAAAAGATCAGTAATATTTTGTTTCCCCTTTTACTATACTAACTACAGAGGACAGAGGTATTTGATTCAAATTCTTGTAACAAATAAAAATGCACTAAACCCATTTACACACCATTTTCCAGGCGCTTCCGACATCATTGCTTTCGCAAATGAGCACTTCCGCTCGAATTTTATCGACGTGAACGTGGAGAAATCGAATCTGATCAACGAGCTAAGCCCACGGGAGAAATTCGATTTCATCTTCCTGACCACCAGGATCGCGTACGATCATAAATTCCTGGACAAATTCCTCACCAAACGAGGCATAATTGTAGACGCCGTCGAACCGGAACTGCCCTCGGACGAGTATGGCCCGCTGATGCGGGTACTGTTAGGGTTGATGATCAAATTCCGAAAAGCTGCCGCCGTCATATTCCGCACCCACCCCGACTGGGGTGGTCCTCACCTTTGCCATCTGGTGTTGGAACGGTTAGCGGGATTCGTGAATGACGAAACGCTCAAAACTGTTGTCGATAGGGTGAGTAGTTTAATTTGAAAATATCAAAAGCTATGGTAACAATTCGTTTTTTAATAGGTTTACACACCGAACGAGGTTGAACGAGCGTTGGATCACATATGCAGCGAAAAAAGTATTGGTAGTACGATCATTACCTTCCGATAGGGATAGGCAATCGCCTCTAACGCGTGGGAACAATACTAGCATCGCATAGTACTTAGGAACACAACAACTCTGATAGTCTGAAACCATCTCGCCGTTCTCATCTTTAAATCGTGGACGCAAGTCAATTTGGCCTATTCTGCGTGACGTGTGAGATGAGATGACTTGCTCTCGCTTACGAGGTTACAATTGGCACCAAACACGCAACGCAGAACAATCCTAATTAGTGTGGAAATATGAATAATTATTGTTGCCATTTTCATCATCAATATGTCTACCAAGTACTTACAGTCTTTTCACGTGTACAGTTCATTCGGATTTTTTACAGTTTGTTTTAACTATGCGGAAAACGTGTGTAGTGTTCCCAGCATTTGTTTTGTACATAGTCAAATCACCTTGCCATACATAGCACATTGAATTTTTGTTTCTTGTTGTTAGGAATAAATTTCTATCATAATATTAGCGAAACAAATTACCGAAATTATTGCAATAAATGTGAAACAAACCAAGTCATGTATGTGTAAATTTTATTTGTGATTTAAAAATCCAATACAGTGCCAGTCAGCGTTCCATAAAATGAATATAGAAGTAGGAAAAAACATTCAAATGAGTCTGATCTCCCCCGTTAGCCAGAGCCAGAAGCTTCGTCTATTTCATTCAATCTTGCAATCAGCCTAGCCACCGTGACGCTTTTGGGTGTGTTTGAGATTTTCCATAAATGTACTATCAGTAGTTCGTGTATCTTTCTAAGCAGAACCGGAACCGGAATACCTAAGACTACAAACATCTTGAAAAATACGTCCAGGGCGTGGGTTGCGGATTTTCCACAAGGGATACAATTTCCCTGGAATACCACGAACAAGTTTCCCTCGTCGTAAACGTCCGCGATGCAAACGATATGAGGGGCAAGATAGGATCGTTCCGATATATGACGCTGAACAACGGCAATATCAAGCTCGTTATCCTTACGCTGAAAGGTAGAAATTATTCAAGCAATCAAGTTCACAACAACAACAATGACCACGTACCTTTAGCCATCTAATGAGGGGTGATGCCTCTGCTTCATCTGATGACATGTCACAAGCCTCTTCTTTTTTTCCGCTCATAATTAACTTTTTCATCATTCGAAGTGCGCCTCTGAAGAACTCTGAAAGAGGAAGTGTTTAAGGTTTGCCACGTAAACTTAAAATAAAGATAATGTTTCCCTACTATTTTCAACCATGCGGAAGATATTTGCATCAAGCAGCAGCCCCATACGAAGGAATCTATCCAAATCCGCCGAAACATTATACTGAGTGTGCATATGCTGGAATACTAGTTGAATCTGAATAGAAATACAAGAGATTGATTTTCATTCCATCATTTCATGTTTACCGTTACAAACTCACCATTTTGCCGCCAAAGGACAACAAATGCGGAAATGTGTTGAGCAAAGTTCCGATTTGATTAGAATCACTCTGCTGAAGAATGCACGCATGCAGATTGATGCATTCGGTCATACCGACTGTGATGGTATCCTCATTCTGTGGCAACGGGGCGAGCGATGCTATTTCCGTCGCACGTTCGCGAATGCTATCAGAAAGGACGAAGTTGACCGTATCTTTCCGTCGTTGGTAGCGTCGCTCTTCCGGTGGTATCTCTTTTCGCATGTTAGCAGTCCGAGTTTCAATCAGTCCCGTGTGGGGACCTTTGCCCTTTCCATTGTTTTTCCAGAAAAAGTACGACTGGAAATGGAACGAGTTTAGGAGATACAAAATATTACGAAAACTATATCGGTAACGGTGGTTCAACAGGTTCTTTTTATGCCACGCAGGCCTGGGTTTGAAAAAGACACGACCATGGGTCTCCGACATTAAGAAACGTGATAAGTATCGAGAATACGAATTTTAAATGTACTTTGTTCTACCTCTAGGATAGGAATGGTATAAATAAAACTTTAACGTGCAGTAATTTAGCAAGATTAAATTGAAACATACCTCTCTTGGCGCATCCGGATGCACACGTGTTTTTTCTAGATGGGGGAAAGCTTGAAGTATCTTAAGAGCCAAAGCATGCTTTTCGTGCCGTTTTGGGTACCTAGGAAAACAAAACAAGATCAATGTCGATGTATGTAAAATGGAAGCCGCTACAAATGACATACTTTTTCTGTACAATTATTCTGTCTTCGAAGAAATGTTTCGTCAGTAGACGATTCATATGACACAACCCGGCGGAATCGGGAATTTGCTTCTGGTCCAAGAGTGACAGCACTGGTAGGAATCTGGGATTACTGCTAAGAATTGTGCGGATAGACTGAAATTATAAACAATCTAGATTATAGATCTTTGCTTGAAGATATATTTCTTAAAAAATGTTTTAAAATACTAGCTTTTACATTTCCAAATAATACTTGAAATTATCGGAGAACATGCGCGGATTTTGGAAAAAAAAACAGGTTCCTACTAACACTCCAACGTTCCCGTGGCACTTGTGAGCAGAGTTGCAATTCTCCTCGGTGCTAGCAGGGTGCTTAGTGAAAAGGTACTCCGGAGATTGGCAAACGCAAACTCACCCGAGAGATTTTTGTTTTGTTTCCACTCTCTGCTAGACACCACAAGTTGAGTGACACCAAAGTGTCTGTCGTTTGCACCCTCACCACACAAACAGGCCGGAGCGTGTGAGTGATCTCTGAGGAGCACCGAAGAGAGCAGAATTATTTCACCGGGGAGAGTCACCCTGGTGAAAATATTTATTGCTAGTTTTATACCGCAACAGTTGAATTTCAACATTTTTACAATGTTACTGATTTCTTAATGTTCTTCGTCTTCATTTCGGCGTATCCAAGCATATTGCTTATCGCAATTAGCTGATTGTCAGGCTCTCACAACCTAATGTTCTAGATGCACTTGCATAGTTATTAAGCTTCCGAAGCCAATCACCTATGCATGAATTTGTATATTTTGTGGCAAGCACAATGATACTCTTATGCCCAGGGAAGTCGATATTTATTTAAGTCGACTGGACTGTGAATCGAACCCGCCTCTTCTGAATTGGTAGTTCCGTGCTTTTACCGACTAGACTATCCGCGGCCCATAATTCGTAATTTTCATCTATGATATTCTGAAAGTACAAAAAAGGAACCGGGGGACACGAAAAAAACTTCGGACTGTACTTTCTTGTTCCCGTTTTCCAGCGATTTTTTCTTCATTTTTGAATCAAGGTTTCACTCACGTTAGTGCGGTGTAGTCCTTTTTCGCTCTTTCACTCTTCGTCGTTCACACTGCAGTGAGTGTATGAACGCTCAGGCAGCGAACTGCCAATTCTCTCGCTCTCCCGTGCTGTGTCGAACAATCTCTACTGTGGTGTCAGGAAAGAATCTCCGTAGAGACTGAGTGAGGTTCACCAAAGAGAGTTGAACCGGTTGAAATTCTTCGTGTTCAAAATGGCGCGCATTGAAAAAGACGTGATAATTAAGATTTTGTACACATGGGTACGTGAAATGTAAATGAGTAGAGTTTGAAATTCATCATACCCAAGTTTGGGAAACGCTATTCTTTGAATGAACTGCCGGGAAGAGGCAGAAAACCCGGATCTTCCAACCCTTAACTGCACCAGAAAGTGGTAGCTCTAATTCGGAATAATAAATCAATGTAGATACGTGATTCAGCTAATAAAGCGGGAACTAGCGACGGAATGATTCAACGTATAAAGAAACGAAACAATCTGAAGACCAAGAAGCAGAAAATCGCCAACAAAGTGCAGAACAGAAGCAACGCGCAGCAACAAGGGCCCGGAAATTGTATTTGCGAGTTTTGCAGGGACCGGATGCATGTACTTTGATAAACGACGAGACCTATATTAAGGAGGACTCGAAAATCCTTCCAGGTCCACAATATTACACTGCCGTCGTTGGGAAGGATGTAAGCGATGCAGACAGGTTGATTCTAGTGGAGAAGTTTGGTCCAAAGTGCTGGTACGGCAAGCAATATGTTCCTGCGGTATGAAGTCTACATTACCGGAACAGTCAATGCGGAAATCTATCGATCTGAGTGTCTGCAGAAGAGGTTGCTGCCTTTATATCAGAAGCATAGTACCCCTCAAAGCAACGATGGGTCGAGTGATATGTGTCGCCCGAGTATCAGCGATACTCTCGAGTCCCTTCGAATCTCGGTGAGGGTTACAGCAAGGTGATGGATTTTCGTGTTTGTTATTTAACATTGCATTGGAGGGTGTGATTCGAAGAGCTGGGATAGACAAGAGTGGCACGATCACCAGGAAGTCTGTCCAACTAAGCACGTAACTTTGAGACGATGGCGGAAACTGCGTACGATCTACGGTGGAGAGCAGATGGAAGACAGAACGTGGAGGAGGCGAATGAACCACGAATTGCATCAGTTGCTGGGAGAACCTCCCATCATACACATTGCTAAAATCGGTCGACTACGACGGGCTGGGCATGTCGTAAGACAGCCCTGTTAAAATTGAAACGACGGGTACAAGAAGAACAGGCGCGCAACGAGCTAGGAGGATCGATCAAGTAGAAGGCGACCTGCGGACCCTCCGCGGACAGCGAGGCTGCCGAGGTACAGCCATGGACCGAATACAACTTTTGTGTACAGCAGCGGCCACACTGGCCTTGGTCTAATAGGCCAATAAAATCTAACAAGCCAGATAAAATCCCTCTACTGTTTTGGCCGAAAAAGGGAATATATTTTGTTGAGAAAGACATCATTCCGCCCAGTTTCCCGTAGCTTCGGCCCATGGAACGCTATTGGGCGGTTGTGAAGAGGGTCTGCAAAAAGACTGGCAAAGCAGCTGTGAACATGCAGGAGTTCAAAAAAAATTGGGCTGCTGCGTCCAAAAAATGTGATCAAACACTTGTCCGGAACTTGCTGAAAAGTTTTCGATCAAAAATTCATAAATTTGTGAAAGAATAATATTAATTTCATCCGGTTTTTATCGGTTTAATCCCGAACATTAAAGAATCATCCATTTGTTTGAATAAAACATAATTTTTGTAGAAGATTTGAATGAAAAATATGTGGATAACGTGGATAACAGTCCTTAAGATGGCATCATTAAACTGAATGTTGTAGAGAGCGTTCTTTCTTTCAAAGTTAACGTCAAGCCTTTAACACCGATGACCAACCCAAGATGGAAAAATATTAAATCTCGACTTATTCAAAATGACGTATCTGATTTTGTTAACAGAGATGCAAACGCAAGTTTCTAAAACACTCTCAGCCCTACGAAATTAGCATCATCGTTGTTAGGAAAAAAATCTTTGTGGTGATGATCCAAGTTTGCGTGAAAGCTTTACCTTTTTTCTTAAAAGACATTTACATCGACTTCAACTCTAGGTTGCACAGACTGAACATTGAACATAGAGCAACATATTACAACGGACAACATAGGTGAGCGCACAAGAAGGCCAGAATTTTTAGATGAATTTTCCCATTAGTACGTCAACAATTAGTAGTCCTCCTTTAGCTCCGTCGGTAAAGGCGCGGCTACAAAGCAACACTATCCTGAAGGTGGCTGGGTTCGATTCCCGGTCTGGTCTAGGAATTTTTCGTTTAGGAAAACTTCTCGATCCCCTGGGTATGATTGTACTTGCCACATAATCATACTAATGCAAAAATGGTACCTGGCATCCATCGAAAGAGAATTAATAAATTTGGAAGTGCATTTAGAACACAAAGTTGATATCAAGCTATAAGTTAATTTCGAAAGCAATAAGCTTGAAACGCTAAGAAAGAAGAAGACGTCAGAGTTCTCTTCAAAGTTGACCAAACGATTGAACAAGTAATTCTCTTGGGCGGTGGTTACATTCCCTTATACCAAATGTTTCGTCGAGATCGTGGCTCAAAGGTCTGGATGTAAGTTGGGGTTTAAAGACTTATGTCCAACCACTACCCGCTAGACGCACATCCGTACAGAATTAACCACGTGGATAGCAACAAATGTAGGTGCGCAACCGGTTATGATGACATGGATCAAGCAGTTTGGCATTGCCCGGATAATGATGCCTCCAGAGCACGACTATTGGATACCCTAGTGGCCCGAGGTAGACAACCCTTCCACGAGGTAAGAAATGTTTTGGGAATGCGTGATCTGCCCTACATGCTAGCGATCTACGAACTCCTTTGTTTGTCTGACCTTAATGTGTTGCGTCATCACACCCCCTGGCCAGCAAGCTATTGGTAAACCGTATGCGCCTAGCTCCTGAAAGGGGCGAGAGGAACCGAGGACTTGATGTAATTGGTGCCCCAATTGCTAACACCATGAAGCAAATCATTGTAAATAACAATTTTGAATATCGGCTCCGCAAAGTGTCACACACGTCTGAGCCTTACAAATAAACGAACTAATTAGAAAAAAAAACCGATGAGAATCCCTACATTCATCGAACAGTTATGAGTGCAGCGCCAATGTAGTCCTATTTGTGCAAATCAAGAGCATCAACGGATAACTTTGTCCAACCGTACGAGCTGTTAGCGAGGTTGGACTACGTATGCGACAAGGGCTTTTTTGTCATGTTGTTCTTGAAATAAAATGAGACGATGTTATGAATTTAAAAAAGAAATTTCAGTTATATTTACGTAAGCAGACTTGCTATCTGGACTTATTGTAATTCACTATAACCCGAGCCATCAGTTTGTTGGCATGCCTGCTCTCGTTGATCGCTTTGATCCTGTCGTCACCCAGAAGTATCCGTCTTTCCATCAATCGATCTACGGAATCGAGAAAAAAATGTTTAGTCTGTCAAAATTTTGGGTGCGATGAAGCAACATACTATGAATATACTCGGCTTTATGTGCCTCCAAAGGGATCTTTGGTGTAGCTGCGGCTGCGACCTCCGTTATAGCTGCCTTCCCATTGCGTCCCGATGCATTATTTGATGCTCGACCAGTCACGGAGCGTCCGGCGAATCCATCGGGCCACAAATCTTCCATCATTGATTTTACGAAAATGTAGTCACTTGTCGCCACATCGGAAAATTGCCTCAACCGAAACGCTGGAATGTATCCCGCACATTCGGTGAATCCTGATGTCACATCGAGCAAGCTTAGAGGAAGATATTGCGACATCATGTTTCTATCATGCTGCGATGGCCACTCTCGATGGAAATTTGTACACTGATTTTCAAACTCGATTGCTTTTTCACTCAACGCATTCACTTGAGGTGAACTTCGGTACCCAAATTGTTCCTTCACGTCTAAATTATCCTCTTTCGATGAGAAGCCGTGACAATTGAACCCATAATTTGTACTGCTTGTGTCCTGAGGGTTAGTGGTTTCGAGAAGTTTGCGTGTCTAGAAAGGCAAGTAACCTTGTTACGTAATTGGTCATAGACATTTACATACACAGGACGACACGCAAGCAGTAGTTTAGCATGGATGTGCACAAGGTGAATTTAATATCTGAGATGGTCTCGATACTGTATATGAGAATTTCAGCCATGTTTAAACACCGACAAACCGACATGAATGACAATAGAAAATGTCTTAATATTTCTGTTCAAATCATATTACTGACATCTATCTTCGTGTTCGCTGAGAACGATTATTGAAGCCACGAACACGCTTGAAAACTTGATAGGAAGGTTCATGTTTGAGCAATTATGGGCACATTTATTTGATCTTGATAAAAAGATTCTAAAGGTTTTGACAGATACGATCGCTGCCATTTTAAATCGGCCGTTATGGATTCTTGATCAATAGGGAAGATTAAATTTCATGTCGGTTTGTCGGTGGTTTAAACGCATACTAATACGATCCATATCAAGTAAAATACTGGTCTGGCATACTGAAGCTGTCTCCTTTACACCTATGCAACAGTGCCTGCACACTTAGAATTACATGCCGGCTTTCTGAAACCGAGATCCGCACAGCCGACCTCTCGGTTTCGATCTCGGCTTATTTATGTTAATCGGTAATCCCGGTTTGGATCAAACTGAAAATTCATATAGTTAGCTGGGAATCTCGGCATGACCAAACTGATACGTCGGTTAAAATTAGAAACAAACAGAAATGAAATTAACTGTGATTTCGAATAAATTGTGTGTATTCGGAATTTTCACTTAGATTTGCATCTAAATATGGAATATTTCATGGCTAGGATGGTGTTTGCGTCGAATCCGGCTGATACAAGAAGGCGTGGAGCACAGCGTGTTGGATGGACGAATCAAGTAAGCAATACTTGGAGAGTGTGCAACCGAGAATGGGGAGAAGCAACCATAAACCGGGTGAATTGGCGTAGAATTGTTGACGAGGTTTTACCTTTTCAAGTTAAAACGGAACAAATAAGTAAATTTTCACTGTCAATTTACCGTTTGTTCCACAAACAACATACGACTTACTCCACTTCCGAATGAAAACAATATGGCGCATGGCGGTTGACAGATATTTTGGCATGATAGGCAGCTGAGTTGAAGTTTGGTTAACGTTTATGCACGACTTCTAGTGTCGCTGAGAATCGATTTATAATGAAGTTACCCGATATTTCAGTTTCAAGTGATGCTAAGACTCGGCATCATTCAATTTTTTGCCGAGTTATCAGTTAAATATGAAAATGCCGAGTGAATCCAGCTAATCGTTTAACCGAGCCCGTGAGTAATGTTTAATTGTTTGTGATATCAAACTCGCAGCTCCATTTTAAACCAAACGAGTAAAGGAGATGATTATTTTCACACTGCCATGTCTGTGTTCTATGCCATGGGATATGAAGCGTCAAGCTGCAAAGTTTGTTTATCAATATTTCGGGGAAAAAGTGCACGTGCTAATGTACACTGAGCGAACAAATCGAAAGGAATTCATAGGAATAACGTATGGAAATTTGCCAGAAGATATTATTGCAAATTTCATACGATTCTCAGATGGAACGAAGTTCATAGGACGAACCTTTTAAAAATTTCCTCAAACAAAAAAAAGTGGCAATCGGGATTCGGGACCATGAAAAAAGCTGCATAAAGTTGGCATATAGATCACCTAGAAAACAACCATTTTAATGCCGCATAAAATTATTGCAGCCAGTTTTAGTGAAAAGCTGGACTGCATCCGTACTTCATCCCACTGTCAAAATATTGACAATGCTACTCGTGGCAGAGCACAATAAAGGGTTCGGATTTTAATTAACTATTATTTCGGATGAAAATTGAACGAAGAAGTCCACGAATATTTTTTTTAAGTGTATCGGGAAATGTTGAAAGGGATTTTCAATACTCAATACCAAATCTCGGGTTTTTTTTTCTTTAAGGAGAATCGAACATTGGGAGATTCTCTCCGGGCTCACTCTCTTTCATTTATTACAGCGCCATTATAACACGTTCGAAGCATTCTTTAGTACACATCAAAACACAACAGTGCTGGATAGTAAACTCTACAAACAGTAGAATGAAAAACGTAAAGGTGATTGGAATATGAATGGAAGAGAAAGTAGTCAGAGAGTCTCTCAATGTTAGATTCGCCTTAATAAAAAAAAACCCCTATAAATAACCATCATGGTGAAAAATAGCCCGACTTAATATCCTATTCCTGCGATTATTGGAACTACGCGTTTAACCGACGTCTTACACAGAAACTCTACGACCCAGACAACAACAAGTCGTATAACAGTGTTCAAATGGTATAGTATATTCCTATATTTTTAGTCAACATCGCAGTTAATTGTGGCCTTTATCGTGTTATGTTTAAGTTAAATAGTGAAGAGTGCAGATTTTCGGCACGATGTATCATTTATTCATCGTACTGCGTTACAAACTAAACCGGATAAACATCGCTAAGCTTTTTAAATCGAATTTTTTATTACAAATTCAATCGCATACGATATCAAATCAACTTGTTTTAGAAAACAATGGAATTTGCACGTATATGGCCTCCACTTTTGCACGTATAAGCCATAGTTTTTGCACTCTATACGATTTGTTTACTTAAATATATGTTTGTATATCATAAAGGCAACTTTCAATATACGTGCATTTTGGTTGTCTGGGCACACCCGGATCGTTATCTTTGGATAAGTGCGATACAGGAGTATTTAAAATACTCAAGTGAAACGACACGTATTTCCTGGAAGATTCTGCTCGAAGACATAAGGCGTTTCACAACAAGAGGGTGTTCACGACACATCTTGGACCTCAACAATACAAGCTGCGTTTGTGCGTCTACTATTCATTTCCGACGAGGTTATTTTCCCAGTCAGCGGTACACATCTCGGCAACTCACTATCTAATATTGATGCCGGTAAACTGAAGCATGATTTGCGGATCGACCAAAAATGGCAGTTTGTGCAGAATCCAGATGGCGTTTACAAAACGAAGCAGTCAATTTTTATGAACGAAAATCAATGTTTGTCACAACTTTTGTAGTTGATATCTAGATCTTTACAAATCATGGACGGATGATCTAGCAGCTTAAGTCATTATCTGCAAGTGTTTCGAAATGATAGTCATAGAAGCTCGTAAGCATAGTAAGTTGACACTGGTTCAAGCGAGCCACGTAACGGCCTTCCGTTTCAACTCAGTCTGGACGCAGGTTTCACTTTTACCCGTATGCCTATGTAACAGCTCATAAAATACCTGCATTTTTACAGCCTGGATTAGGCTTCGTTGTATAGAGATTGCTGACAGCTCGTTTACCACCACAAACATAGCCGACGGTCGGTTTGTGATCATTCTAAAACTTAAAAAACAAAACAAAAACCAAAGGAATCAAACAAAACTACTGTCTCTTACCATCACAACAATACTAATAACAAAGACAAACCGAGTAAACAAAATCCGACGTAGCTTTCGTGATCATTCTAAAAAGTGGCAGGTCGACCAAAAAAAAAGGCATCGTTGAATTTTGCACTTTTTCCACTGGGTGCAGCAACCTCTATAGAACATTTATAGTTCATGAATACGCTTAGCTAATATGTGCAGCCGGTATAAAAAGCAAGTGCAGCGAAAAATAAACAAAACTTTTCAGGTTATGTGCTAGACTAGGCAAACATTGACATGACAGTTATCGCACAACTGCAGCGCCGCCTACCAGGAGCGTAACGACATACATTTGAAAAGTCGGGTTGAAGTTTTACACAAGTAGCCGATCGAAGACTAGATCGAAGATGAACGTCTGTTTTCTGTGAGTTAAGCACAATCTTTACTAGGTATTAGTTGTAAGCGTTGGAAGTCTAAGAATTTTATAGAACTAGAGTAGCAACATCTTCTAAGGCTTTCTACTATTCTGTAGCAAGCGTATTGTCGGCTCAACTTCATCAGTTCTTAATTTAAAGCTTTCGATGCCAACTTCAATGTGCGGAAAGCAAAATCGCACCACTTTTGCACTCTCACTTATATAGTAAAATGGAGAAAAAACGACCAAAAAATCGTGCAAATCAGGGAAAACGTTTTTTTTTTCAGTTCATTTATTCAGAAGGTATAATCGTATTAACTTTACGTAGCTCATATTCCATTGATTTTGTTTACATAGGAGTAACTTAGAATTACGTTTAGTAGAAGTGAACCGAATACTAGCGTTAGAGTTAGAAAGGGTAACATTTTTTAGGGTAGAATCCGGGGAGGCGCACGGGTTTTCTATAATTGTGTCGTTGTCGGGTGCACTACAGCACTAATCATTATTACCAGGGCTCACGTTGATGTTTACTCGGCTGTGGAGACCATTGGTCTAGGATGATATTCATCAAAACGATGGGACAAAGCAAATACGAACTAATGGAGAAAATAAAATAAAAAGAACATATAAATAAATAAAAACTACAAGGAACCGTCCTAAGACTGTATTCGATGAAATTTGGACACACGCAATTGTTCGTAACTTTTTAGCGTGTGGGTAAAAATTATTGAAATTTTAACTGAATGTATTTCATTGTGTTGTGTCAATTGTGTAATGAGTTTCGTGAAAATCGATCGAGTGATTTCAGTGATGGCTTCGAATGAAGAAATAGTGCGCCAACAAATTTTGGGCACTCACTTCGAAAACCCAAACGCTTCTCATCGATGCATCGAAAAACAGCTCGGAATCGCACATTCAACCCTATCTCATGTGATCAAACCGTTCAAGGACCGTAAGACAACCAAGCGGAAAAATGGTAGTGGCAAAAAAACGTGGCACATCAAATCTGGAGAAGGCCAGGATGGTATTGAACCAATTTAAGCGTTATCCCAACATTTCGATCAGGGATGTTGCGAAAAAGGCGAAAGTTTCAGTTTGTTTTGTGCAGAAAACAATGAAACGTTCTGGATTACATGTGTACAAGGTCCAGAAGGCACCGAACCGGAGCGATAAACAGAACTCGGCGGCCAAAACTCGTGCAAGAAAACTGTACAGGGAGTGGCTCACAAAACCGTTCTGCATTGTGATGGACGATGAGACCTACATTAAAGCCGACACCGAACAAATGCCAGGACAGGAACACTACGTCGCCACCTCTAAGTTGGCCGTTCCGGAGAGTGTACGGAAGAAGAAACTGTCGAAACTTGCCAAAAAATTCCTTGTCTGGCAAGCGACTTGACAATAGAGTAGCAATATAGTGCCAATTTTCCATCATCGGTAGACTGGAATCGGTTGAAAAATTAAGTTTTTAGTGCATATAATAAACAATCACGGAGCAAACGAATAAAAAAAAAGTATGACGTAGCACTTAGCGAGCTTTTGTGTAGCGTGCGTAAGGAGTGCAGTGGTATTAGCAACAATCAATATGCAACTAGCGATTTGAAATTGGTTCACTGTTGTAGAACCCCTTGGTCCGAAGTTCACCTTGAAGCCCGCACCTTGCTGTACATACTTGCGCCTTTGTTTTGATTTGCTGTGTTATTTTGACAGAATATTTGAGAGTGTGTTCGTGTGAGTTCATTATTAGGGGCACATTATTAAGCTTGGGACCGAGCTTGGGACCGATGTTCTAGTACTGACTGAGCCAAGAAAAAATCGTTTTTGTATGGGACCTACTGGTCTTAGAGTTAGTCTATGGTATTAGTGTCACGAGCGAATTTTGCTCATTTCACTAATATTGTTGGAGCTACTGCGCCAGACCTTATGTAGACGTCATTGAGACTAGGCGGCATTGTTTTTCCAACGGTTTGCTTTTAAAAATTTACACAGTAATGAGTAAAAAAAGTTCGAGCCTGGATGTCTGTTCTCTGTGGTTAAACATCGTAGTATCTAAAACTGAAATAGATAATAACTTTACTATGTTTCAAGCTGTATGGTATTGGTCAGTATCGTCGTTATCGTCGATTTTCTTATCTTTTGATCACCAATTACTTTACTTAAGCAGCTCGAAAAACCATTTTGAAAGATGGTTCAAAGAAGTGCGTAATTACCTGAAAAAAGAAGGACTAGAATTTATTCTGAACTACCTCAACCGGATCTCCAACCTTTTGAGATAGCATGGGAATTAATCGTATGAAATCAGAAACACTTGGCGTCGAAAAACATCAGACAGTTCTGTTTCTGCTTTCGATTGGGACGGTTGAGAGTTTTGTTCATTTGCGCGATAGCCTTCTTCTCTACGGCATTGTAATCAATTTGCATTGTTCTTGTTTCATCAACTCGGTCACTTTTGTTATAGCAGCTATGTGCGAATTGAAAAATACTGTGCGATTTACCTTCGGCAATGGAGCGGATAAACCAGCCTTAGGCGAAGTAGCAAATTTCGTCAAAGGCTTGGATGTGGAGCTTGAAGAAAGAAGAAGCTGCATATAGGATAGTAGATGAAAAGTCCCTTCTCGTCAAGTTCAAGTCTGAGCAGTCGATGTTACACGCGTTGACGGTCAACTCGGGTGAACTTACGTTTCATTATGGGAATGGAAAAAAGGTTAAAGTGCACATGTCGCATGCCCAGGATCACATCTGTTATGTGCGAATATACGATCTTCCACCAGAGGTTCCTGACCAGGAGGTCGTTACGGTGTTATCAAACTATGGACATGTATAACGCATCGTGTGGGAGAAGTTTCCGCCGGAGCTGGGCATACCCGCCTACACTGGTGTGCGCGGTGCGTACATGGATGTGAAGCAGGAAATCCCCTCATCGCTGCACTTTGCCAGCCGGAAGGGAAACATTTATTACCAAGGCAACAAGGACAAATGCTTCATCTGCAAGGAAGAGGGACACCTGATGGCATCCTGTCCCAAGCGGAAAGATCGAGGTCAGCCGAAATTGCGTCGTCAAGAGAAGGAGCAGTGCGGTGAAAAAAAGAAAATATCCGTATGTGCAGTAACTGGAGGCACAGCCAACGTAGCATCAGAAACTGAAGGTGAGGCTGAATTGGAAACGCTAGAGGTGCTGGAAGATAAACGGGAGGAATCTGTCATCGCGGACGCCAAAATAAATAATGATGAACCAGAGGAGATGGAAACTCGCGATCGCGCGCTGCTACAGTTCGCCGCAATCATATCAACGGGAATCAGTAAACAAAAAGAGTCAGTTAGAATTGCAAAAGAACAAGCAGAAGCAATCATAAAATCGCCACCAAGAAAGAAGAAGAACTCTAGTATGTTTAAAAAATAGTTTTTTTTAGTGAAACCCACAAGCATTGCTTATGGCTCCGTAAAGCTAACGCAATTGAACCGTATAAATAAACAAACTGAATAAAAAAAAATCAGATTTCGGTTTGTTTTTTGTCATTTTTTGCGTGACGTAATTAATGGACGTTCCCTAACACTGTTTGAAGAAATTGACAAATATTTAGCAAATTTGGTCAAATATATCCGTTCATCCGTTCATGATATCGTAATTCTGTTCACGAATGATGAAAAATAACCACAAACCATTCCAGGACCATTCCGCTTATTGTTGACGACCGTTTCCGTGATTGTTACGATATTTACCCGTAGCACAAATATGATAAGTCTTGCGAAACTTAAGCAGACGAAGTTCGGCCAAGGAGCAAAAACTAATGTTGTTACGTGAGAATATTAACAGATTGCTTAGCATTTATTTTAGAGATCTCCAGGATATCAAAGAGCTCAAACAAATCCTCTGAATATTTTGTCAAGACTGCAGGATGCTTCAGGAATTATTTTGAAGGTCTTCAACAGTTCAACAGTTTAAATCATCGTTTTTTAGATGCTCAGAAACTTTTTCCTAGTCCTTCAGGGTGACAAAAATTTAAAAAAAATCTTTATTCCATAGAGCTAAAGGATATGAAAGATCTTGGAAAAGTTCTTTGAATATTTTCTCAAGACTTCACAACGATCAGGAATTATTTTCTAGACCTTGTATGTATTATCCGTTTAAGCCACGTATCTCTGATATTTTTAATGTTACCGGTTATGTTATGTTATGTTGTTCTGAAATTATTTCAAAGACCAGCAGAATATCAATGATCTTGAGTTTCGAGGACTTCTCTGAAGTTCAGTGAATCGATCTCTGATGTTTTGAGGATTTATCTGTAGTTTCGAGGACTTTTCTGAATTTCCTGGATTCTCTGAAATTAAAGAGGGTTATCTGAAATTTATGGGACTTCCTTGCTGCTTTGGAACTTTACTAAAGTTCTCGAGACTTCACTGAAGTTCTCTGGAATTGGTTTTCCCAGTTCTCAGAAGTCTAATTCAAGTAAATTATCGGGACTCTCTTGAAAACCTCGGGACTTAGTTGGAATTGTACAGTTTTACAAAAACTTCCCAACTTAATTACAACACCGTTAAGACAAAAGCAGCGCGACAGATAAACAACCAAATATATACATGGAAAGAAATGACGGGGGATTGAAATAACAATCTGGATAGTTGATACCTATATTAAACACATTTTTGTTTCAACCACGAAATATGTTTAGCTCAAAGAAATTTTTGAATTGATCACGATGCTTCATAGTTAAAGCGCCATCATTTGTACACATCTGTAATAGGATTAAATCAAAACATAAATTCTCGATAATTAAAGAATTAACAATTATTTAATTAGATAGATGGTGTATTCATATAAAATTCATACCTGTGTTCTTTTCTTTTTTTAAAATATATAAGGGAAATTGATCTGATATGGGGCTATTCATAAACAACGTAGACTTTTCTATGGGGAGAGGGGGGGGGGGTTGATCACAGTCTATGCTCAATACAAAATTTCAAAAAAAAATATGGAGAAAAGTCTAGGAAGGGTCTGATATTTTCAAAAATGAGCCTACGTGGTTTATGAACAGGCCATAAGGGACTATAGAGGATCTAGAATTGGTTCTATAGATAACAATTGCCTGTTTCATACGTGTGTGTCATCTAGACAATACTTACGATTATTTAGGTTTTCAGAAAAAAAAAAAAAAGGCAAAATGTTTAGCTCGTATTTTAAGCATAGGCACAATTCAGGATCCAGAGACACAAATTAGAAACATTGGTCCTAGTTTCGTTTAAAATGATTTTCGAGAGAAGCAAATCTTTATCTGTAGTTCTATGAATGTAACTCACCTCATTGCTCCATAGAAATACAAAATTCAAATTGATTAGCATCTTTTTTTAGTTGAAAGTTCTCTTGTATAATAATATCTAGTGAATCCAACATGCGAAATCATATGAATTTCATGTATTTTTTTAGTAGAATATGAGTTCTTGCGAAAATCACGAAAATTCTTTGCGAATTGCAAGTAATTATTATTGAAGTTGGTAATGGGGAAAAAGATTGCTTGCAGAACACCCGCCGAATATTTCAAAATATTATGTTATGATTAGTTTATGTCAATAGAGGGAATCAATGCCCAAAATCACGCATACTGACAAGACCATATCACAGAAATAGCATTTATCTACCTGTCTGTAATGTTTGCTTTTTGGGATTGATTCGTTTGCCGTAAATTAGCGACTTACAAAACCAAAATTGCCCAAAATATTGAAGTGGGTCTGAGTCTCAGGAAACCGAACTTTACGTTTCCATTCCATATGGCAAATGGGATATGCGATTATAGGGGCAATCTACTTTACACATAAAATCCTGCATAAACCTTTAGAACATTCCGATACGTACCTCATCTTCCTGCATTCCTGACTCCGTTCCGTCAGAATCGTGGTCATCGGGATACGTTGTTTCAACCGATACAAAATGGGTTGGTTCTGTATCTTCAAAGCAATTTTCTGCATTTGTGTTTTCACCTTCAGAAGTATTCAACGGCGTCGTCTCAGTAGCATCTTTAGTGAACGTAATATTCGTTTGCTTGTAGCGCTTTGACTTTGGTCTGGATGGACTGACAGCAGCAAAAATTCGCTTATGGTGCTGTAGTAATATAAACACATAGCTAGTTTAAGAACACAAAGTTACTAAAACAAATACTCACCTTATTTTTGAGATTGCGGCGCAGCACCAATCTGTACCGAATCGGCAAATCCCGGCACAACTCAATAATGTCGATATCTAAGATATAATCTAACACATTAACGTCAATCAGATGTTCGTCAAATCTTTCTTCCAAGGCTTCCAAGCCCCACTGTCGCAGCATAAAATGCATTGCTTCGATAGAACTGCTCGTCATATCCGGAAGACGTGATAAGGGATCTTCTTCATGTGATATTGGTCGCTTCCTGTAACGGCTTGGTTCAGCACCAAAACCGTCGCTGAAATGTAACAAAACTCGTACTTTATCACACCGATCTAACATGACCATACTGTGAGTAGCTGTAAAGGAAAATACTCACAGTTCTGGTGTCCCTGCATTTCCTAAGCCAGCTTCAGAAGGTCGTTCAACCTTAATATCACTTGCCATGTTGAGCTATATTTTGCCACTTCAAGGAAACTGTTTGAAACGGAATATTACTTTTCATAAATGTATTTTTACAGTACAAACAATTGGACTATCCTGCTTTTCGCCACCGATGCGTTTATCGAGTGAAAACCTCAGCATAAAAAATAAATTACACACGCTGAGAGCAGGTACTCACATATACGCTCTAAGTGGAAAGCTCCCTGACGGGTACAATTTCGACCATTTCGGGCTACACGCTTTTTCTAAACAACCCAAATTTGAGTAGGATTGACGCACATTCATCGGAAGTACCTACTATAGACACTCTAGTAATAGACCGGACAACGTGCCGCCATGTTGTATCCAAAACGAACATTTCCTCGCATTTCCCATACGATTTGACAGTTGTTTTGGATACATCAACTGTGCCAGACTCACGTTGTCCGGTCTATTACTAGAGTGTCTATAGTACCTACCCGCTAAGAAAAAAGTACCCAGCGGAGCAGTTAAGTGTGGGAAGCCAACGTTGAGTATAATCATGTTAACCTACCATTGGGTAGTGTGCCTGTATTAGTAATACTAATACAGGCACACTACCATTGGGAACAAAGAGCTTACTTCTGGGTAAAATTCTACCTATAAGTAAGTAATTGATACCCAACGGTACTCTGAAAGAAATTCTGGATCAACAATAGAAAAGGGCCTATCAACATTTGTAAACAAACACTTCT
Source organism: Aedes japonicus (assembly GCA_034211315.2). Taxonomy (NCBI): domain Eukaryota; kingdom Metazoa; phylum Arthropoda; class Insecta; order Diptera; family Culicidae; genus Aedes; species Aedes japonicus. The sequence goes on from JASCZW010007372.1 coordinate 42,383, forward strand.
GAGCCTATTTCCTCGCAAAGCGTAGGCCACCCACGCAAACCAATACCATCACCATGTAGGGGAAAGTTTCCCCTACACGATGATTCTGTAGGTTTGCGTGTGTAGCCAACGGCTTCCGAGAAAACGGGCTCAGAAGTGTTTGTTTACAAATGTTGATGGGCCCTTTTCTATTGTTGATCCAGAATTATATCGTTACACCACCGACAATTAAATCAATTAAACAATTAAATGGCATTCTTGACTATGATCATGGTAGCAAGGACTATTCCGGCATTATGGCAAATGTTGGATCAACTATTTTTTATGGCCGTTTTGACTATGATCATAGTCGGTTCACAATCACTATACTGCAACAGTCATCCTAACCCCCAATAATGGTAAAATTGACTATCAAATTTGTCTCTGTGTAGGTTAACATCATTATACCCAAAGTTGGCTTTCCACACTTAACTGCTCGACTGGGTACCTTTTTCTAAACGTGATGCACGCTCAAACCGGGGGAAGCCCGGCATAAAGTCGTTTGGCATAAAGTCGTTTGGCATAAAGTCGTTTGGCATAAAGTCGTTTGGCATAAAGTCGTTTAGCATAAAGTCATTTGACACAGAGTTTTAATTAACGAAGTCTGGAAAATTTTACTGGGTTTTCGAACAGCTGTGAATTCAGTAACCAACCGAGCAGTATTTTGATTTGCTGAAAACTCCGTAAAAGCACATACCGATAACTGTAAAAGACAATTACTGACTTTTTCGGTTATTTATTTATTTATCTTCAGTTTGCTGGGTTTTTCAGTAATTGTTTTTCACTTTTTCTCTTAGGAAAAGTCAGCCGTTTTCCGGTTTTATTGAAAATAAAATAAAATTCAATTAAAAGAGCATGATTCATTTAACTTTAGAAATTGCTAGTGGTAATTTGCTTAGACATTGATATAAATTTCTAGTGTTTATGCCATATTGTCATTATGCCAAATATTTCTGATGAAACGGTGATTTACAGATTTTCATTCCAAATAATCTTTCTAAAACTGTTCGCTAATCAATTCAAATTATGCCACTTGAATTTTAAATGTCCAAGTTATGCTAAATTATAATTATGCCTACTGAATTTGAAACAGCTATCATTTTCCGATATTTATGTTAAATGACCGTAATGCTTTTAATTGTATTATGCCAAATGGTCACTAAGCCAAACGGCCTTTATGTCAAATGACCATTGATAATCCAATATCTTATGCCAAACTACTTCATGCCAAACGACCTTATGCCAACCGACTTAATGTTATATCAAATTGATTCCACCGTTTGAGGGCAGCCCCCCTTCTCTGTTAACATATGCCCAAGGCTTAGCCCAAGGTCCCACCGGGGTTGATTACCCGATCTTTCCAATAGTTACTTATACCCCAGCCGGGATAAGAGGATCGCAGTAGGATCTATGTTATACCAACGATAAACGATTACATACTTGTGTGCTTTTTAGAAATCACAAACGTAATTTGTGATCGACCCTCGGTCCTTTTCATTTCATGTATCGTAATTTTTGAACAGATCTTGAATTGTCAAGATTGACAAAGAGAAACGTCAGTGTGATGTCTGTTTCCAACGTATATAAAGTACAAGGTATTATATTCGCTGCAATGTTTATGTAGTGGTACGAAAAAGCAAAAGCAAAAAATAATTATGAAATGTCGTCAGTAATGCATGAAATTTAATCAGTTTCGATTCAAAAGACAACCAAACGCATTTGTTTTGCTTGAATTTTTGGATGTGGGTATTAAGTAACTCTTGTACGTTACATAAGTATACAAATTGACTGGAGGATTATGTTATAACTGAATACTTTTGAGTCAGTTAGCGCTGATATTTGAGGTGTTTGAAAACGCGATGATGATTGTTTCCCAATTTCGAATATCACACTTATTCAGGCATTATTTCTGATTAATACTAGGAAAAAGCTAAATGTTTCAAATTATAAATTTTAAATAAAGAATTTAATTTTTTGATTATGATTATCGTTAGAACATATTTTTGAATTTCACTTTAAGCCTGGCAAGAATCACTGTTTGAGAAAGATCCGCACCGATTCAAACTCGAAAATTAGATAAAATTTATACAACTAGAAGAAGCTTTGCGATTTCTCATAACAAACATGGATGTTTGTTTGCCATCCGGTTTCACTCACATTTGAGTAACTTTAACTCAAAAACGTGAGAAACGAACGTACCCTCTATTGAGTTTTTTTATTTTGGTATGATAACGAGTGACGGGCCAGTATGGGTGAAAAATAATCACCCAATCCTTTTTATTTAGTTTTGAGTTGAACTTACTCATAAATATGAAAACAGAAATTTACGAAAATGAGTATTTTTTAGATATTGTTTCCGCAAAACATGCTATAAAAATCATTGAAGATCTTTTGAAAAAACACCATAGACTGTCATTTTACTTTACAACCAAAATAAAAACAGAAATCAGAGTCAATGGCCGGCCCTAATCGGTTCCGGGATAAAAATAATGTGTGGGTGAAAAGAATATAAACACTAAATTTGGCAACTATTTGAATGCAGAAATAACTTTTGTTCATTGGATCAAAAGGTCAATGGCATAGGTCCCATCCATTGATCCTCAGTAATGCCTAAGCATGCTCTGTAATATGTTAGTGTAATGTGTATATTATATTTTAATAGTAAAGAGTTTGTGGCTAGATTATTACATTTTTAAAATCAAGTGACAAACCAAGTAACCTCGAGGCTGTAATAGCATGCATATATAGGGCATATGCATTACGTCTAGTGCATCATTGATGTTGGGTTAAAGCTGAAAAGGGCCCCACTAAGATCAAATTAATGCTATATATTTTATTATGCTATATCTTTTATAATGTCTTACGCATTACTAAAATAGCATTATCAACAATCAATATGCAACTAGCGATTTGAAATTGGTTCACTGTTGCAGAACCCCTTGGTCCGAAATACACCTTGCAGTCTGCAGTCCGAAATACACCTTGCAATAATTCTTGCGCTTTTCTGTACCTAGTATCTTTGTAGTTGTTTTGATCCGCTATGTTATTTTGAAAAAAATACTTGAGGGTGTGTTAGTGAGAGTTACGTTATTAGGGGCGAATCATTAAGCTTGGAACCGAGCATGGGACCGATGTGCTAGTACTGACTGAGCCAAGAAAAAAATCGTATCTATTCGGGATCTACTAGTCTTACAGTTATTCTATGGCATTATTGCATTGGTAATGCATCACTATATTCTAAAAGCTAATCTAACGCTTCATTACATGACAACTGTTAAATTGATGTAATTCCGCATTAATGATGTAGATTTTGGTCTGCACAAGTGCACTAATATAATGTTTGTGGTTACTTGGGAAGGCAAGGGTGATGAAATGCTCACTTACCATTTTCAACAACAATAAATTTATCTGCATTGTATAAAAGGCATTTTTCCAATAAACCCTTTATAGGCTGGCCTCGATTCATACGCCAGAAAGAGTTTCGAAATGTTTTGGTTTATCTGTAATGTAATAAACTATTAAAAATCAACAAATCCCTGTCAAAATAAAACGGCTAAGTTTGTTTAAGATACGTTCCCGCATCTACAGTGGCTGCTATCTGCTCCAAATCACCACTGGTTATTAATTTTCAAATACGATTTCGATTTTAAATTAACTTCCAAAGCGCAAATTTAAAACGACGTTATCCGACCCATTTTATATTATTTAAAAAAATAATATGTAGCTATCTCAAAATTGAGTTTGGCGCAGTTTTATTGTGTTTTGAAAAACATTAAATCAAATTCATAAAATACGATTACTCAGCACTTGACGTTTAAGATGTATTTAAAAAATTGAGTAAAATTTACTTAACATTGAGTATGCTCGAATGAGCGTGTATGTGAGAATACTATGACATCTGGCAATATACTTTACCTTGTTTTCAAGGTACTTTGGTCTTTGTTTGCACAACGAGGGAACGGCATGAGGATAACAAGATCTGTCAGCCCGTTTACTGGGGAGTGCTCAGGCGAAAGGGACCGTTCTTAATTTTTGAAAAGGACACTGAAATGAAAAAATATTTGTACCAACTGTTCCATCTTAGCATTCTTCTTTGGTTATACCTACAGGTACGCAAAGTACCAATGCTACGCGTGATACAGTCATTTACCAACCAGGTTTCATTTCAAATAATGGGGAAATGGTGCCCACTTTCAAGATCGAAGGCTTTGCTCTGTGTGAAAAGTCGTTGAATGCGCTCGGAGTTAGAATACTTTCAGTGCGATCACAAAGCGATTATCACTTATATATCCAAGCAGGATTCAAAACAAAAACAGGGAGAAACATTGGATAGAAATAGCTTTCAAAAACATCGAGCTAATAAACCGTTAAGCAATATTTTACATTCCAAACTCAGAAGCTATTTTGTTCGACGTTGTTGAAAAAACTCGATAAGAGCATATTTCTAAGGAATAAGCAAAAATATAATAACGATAACTAAACATTTTTGGACAACTTATTCAAAATAAACGTATCTGATTTTGTAAACAAAGAGGAGAAGTAAGATTACAACATAAATTTTTCGAAACAGTCAGAGCCCCTATGGAAAGTTAGGAATTTATTGGTCTTACGAAATATAATGATGTTGAAAAAATAAAAATACGGAGCAATCTGCATTCGAACCTTGCATGGGTCCAGTGACTTGATCACTAGTATATATCAACACTAGCAAACAGAAAAGCTTATAAGCGTACGAGAACAACGTCGTGTAAAATAAAATCCATTAATAAGTCAGGCTTAAGAAATTCCAAAATATCGTTCATAAGTTGAATCTTGTGCTTTTTTCATACTACAGCGTTGTAAAATAATACAAGGCTATCTTGATGCCATTTTCCTTGCATACACACCTAGAAAATTTTACAGTATTCGGTAATTTTTTGCCGAACTTCCAACAGCTGAACGTTCGGTAATCCGATTTACCGGATTTCGGTGAAATTTTACAGTTATCTGTAAAAAAAATACCAGAAAAATGTATAATTTTTTCGAAATCCATCAAATCGGATTACCGAAAGTTCCGAAATTTACCGAATACTGTTAAATTTTCTAAGTGTGTACCCTAATAAAAATTTACATTGAACGAACAATAACTCGAATGGTTTAACTACACCGTATATGGTTTGGATGTAAACCCGAACAGGTCGTTAAGCAAAATAACAATAAGAAACTAATTAAGGTATACTTTTCAAAGCACCGTTGTATTGTTACAATCCTGTAGTCTGAACAAGGCATAACGAAATTCTTAAGTTTATTTGCCTGAGTGAAGTTTACATATAAGTGCTAAGGGTTTCAATAATTGAACGTTTGAATTTTATATCCGCTCTTTGTTTACAAAATCAGAGAGGTCGTTTTGAATAAGTTATAAGAATAAGTCAGATTAATCCTCGTTCTTGAACAACAATCGAAATATATACACGCAAAAAAAAGTCGCTACCATTCCGAGGGATAAATTAAGCGCAAACACCAACAATTTTCAGCTGACTATAAATGCGTTTGATTTTACCATGCCTGCGATTAGATCAACCATGGTGCGGTTGATATCAATATGAGGTCTACTCAATTTTTGAGTAGATCCACTTTTTACGAAAATTGAGTAACATTTCCGTGAGAGAAAAAGAGATAGCATACAATTGTACTCAAAAATTGAGTAAAGTGGCGCGAGAGTGTATAGCCTTAGTGTATAAGTTTTCTGAGTGTGTCAGGACATTTTAAACCGAGTTTACCAAAATAAAGAGTAAAATAAAATGAGCGTGAAATAGGGCGAAGTAACTTCATTCATGTGTTTTTATTTCCTCGTCCTAATGTTTAACATACGATCTATGTCCAGTACTTATAGCGTAAATTACACGAATTTACTTCTTTTGAGTCGAAGTTCTAATCGTTAGCAATGGACATTGAAATTAAAGAAGAATTAACTATAATCGATGATTACGAACTGGAGGAAAACATACAAGCGCAACAACCAAGGTAAGCTTCGGCAACATAAGTTCTAGTCTCAGTTAAGTTGTTTTGCTTTCACAATTTATGAAATTCTTCAATACCAGTTCAATCACATGTGGATCTGGTTCTAACTGTTCTGCGGATATTCCGGAGTCTACAAACACATGCCAGACATCGGAGGACCTATACCAGTTCGATGAAATGCAAATGCTGCTGAAAGAATGGGGTTTGGAGATACTTTCGGAAAGGTTTGTTCAAAATATGATTGATGTAAGCATTCTAGAGTATATTGTGGAAATGGACATAGTCGATCTATGTAAGGATCTGCCGATTCGATTTCGTATTATTTTGCGTCATAAGTTGAAACAGGTATGACCTAAATTTTAATTAATGTCAATATATGATATCTTACGAGTTTTTCAAGAACTTCAAATCATCTCATGTTGAGGAGAAAACCGACATCAGCAAAAAATCACACACCGGTCCTGAAAGTTCAAGCAATTCTGATAAACACGCAACACATGAGCCAGAAATATCGCAGAAGCCGCAAACGTTATATCCTATAACAACTACGATAGTGCAAAATCTTACAACTGGGGTCAGTAACCGGCCAACCAATTATCTAACAGGTCAACCACAGCCATCAACAGGTCAATCTGTGAGTGGAATCTTGCAGAAGAAAATTCTATAACATTTTCAATCCTATCCACTTTTTAGAAACTTGTGGAACTTCTACAGCAATATGAGTCAGGACGATTGTTTCTTAATCAGTACAAAATTGAGAATGGCAAACGAATCTATTCTGCCGAATCCAGAAACTACATAAAAAAGGCGCTGGTTGATCATTACTTTCGCCATGGAAAGGGACACATTTCTGCCCGTCAGTTTCTTGAAATGGTTCAAATGGTCGTTGAAGAGCTTCCGGATGAAGATCCCAACATTTGGTACTGTGTTCCTCTTACTGATGAGTCATCGGCTAAACCGTCTAAACGCGGGCTACTCTACACACGGTACAGATACATAACTCAGACGAATAAACAGTACAGAAAGCAGAAAGGCGACGTTGTGGTACCTCACACTGTAGTTTTAGCTCAACAAGCCAAAGATGCATGGGAAGGTCTCAATGGCACCGAACAAACTGCGTGTTTAGGTATTTTATGATCTATCTTTTGTACCTTCATTCAATATCCTGCTCAAAATCCTCTCCTCTTTTAGTTGCAAAATCAAAACTTATAGAGATAGAAAACGTTGACGTCGAAGATGTTGTCAAAGCATGGGAAGTGAGTTATCCGCTCAGAAGGTATGAAGCGACTATGGGTCAATTAAAACTGGATGAATATAAATCATTGACTAAATTCGAGAAAGTACATGACTTGGTAAAGAATGAGACGCCATGTGTAAGCATATTTACGAATTTGTTTTTTTTTCTACAGATTACGCAAGATTTCTGTTTGATACACTGTATTGCAAGTGAATCCTTCTACGAGCGAATACCAATCTTTGTAGAGCGCTTCAAAACTGTTTATCTCGGCTACAAATCACTGATTGAAGAAGACAAAGTATTACCAACGGCTCTTGCATCAGCTTTTAAGGAAAACAAAGAACTTACAGAAAATGTTATATTCCTTGCATTCTACGCATTGCCTTACATACTGCGTCAAAACTTTTCAGGCGGCAAAAGAAAAAAGAGACGCAAAGTGAGCACGATGAAGGTGCGTCTTAGCTTTATCACTCTATTATCGGTATGTATATCAGTGTCCAAATATGTGTTTTAGGACTGAAACTATCAAGATCAAGATGAGATCACGAAAGAAAAATAAGATCGTCGACAAAATATGTTGTAAATGAGATTCTCCTTTTTAATTTTAGGCAGAATATATGCTACTGGCTTGCGTTGAGGATCGCAAGAGGATTGCTGCTGAAAATGACGATCCTCAAAGGCCGTTCATTGTTGCCATTGGTTCGCTTCCCGGTGATATAAGCAACTACTACGTCGTGCTGGATGAATTGATTTTTCCAAGCAAAACTATAGCTCAAGCGGTAGATCTTATGTTCAAGTTGTACACCGTATTTCATATGGACTATGCACAGGAATGCAAATGTGTGCTGCAGTTCATTCAGGGTTACCTGTATGACCTGAAATTTCAAGGTGTCGTAAGCAATGTACTGGCAACAGCACTGATAACTGACTTCAACCGCGTGTGATATGTTAGTTTTATGTTTGGGACATTCGCGATGCCGGATTCTGATTCCTTGTTGCGATACTATGTCCCCATATTGCGTTCAAGCTGGGTGCCGAAAGCCAGTTCGCTCGGTCGACGCATCATTGCTTAACAACGTGTTCTTAATCTGGACTTGGCTAAACATTCCAAATGTTCTTTTTTTACTTTAAAAATCATTAAACCAAAACATTTTTTTTCTATACTAATAACATTAAAACAAAGGAGGTCGAAGTGTGCCTTGTTCGATGATGACAGCAAATATTTTTCCTCCCGTAAAAATTAGAAATTTACTTCCGATTTTTTTGTGTTTTTAGTTGTTTTGATTACCGTTTTGAAAAATATTTCGGTGGTCGAGTTCTCGTAGTGTTAAATATTGTCAAATTTTTCAATCCTCGGGGAAATGAAAAGTGCAAAAAAAAGATCCGGATCGTAGGCGGATGTGAGGCGAGCTTAAGTTGGCGATTGATGCGCATAGTACACTAAAAAAATCGACACGTTGTTTTCACGTGAAATTTTATGTAACTTCCACCTGAACACGTAACCAAATTTTCTTCAGAAAAATCTGGTAAACATTACGTGCCAGTTAATTGTACGTGAAAAAACAGGTAACAATTGTGTAATTTTCACGTAGAATATGAATTTACGTGGAAATCACGTAGCTCTTACGTGAATTCCACGTGTTTATTACTGGTTTTGGCAGTGGACGAAAATAACGTGCGTTCAACGTGGATGTAACGTTTTTTTGAGTGTAGTATGCTAAGCTGAAGGTTTTTTCACCGATGGAGAAAAAGTGTGTGTGTTTGAGCACAAAGATTGAAAAAGGCAATAAGTTCGAGATACGATGCTATTTTTGTTCGTGTGCAATGCCATATGGGGCGGGTTTGGATAGGCATCATTTAGATACTTTGGAAAAAGCAGAACGCCAACCAGTTGGACCCGCAAAGGATTTTCGGACAATGAGAGGTGGTAAGTTCTCTCAAAAACGTGGAGCGAAACAGGTAATTGTTATCCTTTTTGTCCCCTGAATTATATGAACTATATTATATGATCACATCACTTATCAAGGTGAATCCTGATCATTTGAACCCTATCCTACTAACATAGAAAAACCTCCTTACTGTGACCTTTGTGGGGATGCAGAGGTAAACAAGGTCCCTAATCAGCAAAGGTCACACTAACTTTCCTTTTCTATTCATAACTGATTGCAAAAACGTGTCCGGCGCCGTTATTGATTTTTAAAGAAATTGAGTCACTGGAACGTGTACAGTGAGAATGGTTGGTTACTCCCAGCCCCATTCAGTTGATTCATTGTGCAATTTCACTGATTCTGATCAATCACGGAGTATCAACCATTGATATGTGCAGTCAGTCAACCTAAGCTAAGCTATAATAATAACATTAAAACAAAACATAACAATATGCTTTCTGTAAACTTTAATAGTGAAAGGAAGAAGATGTTCGCTCATTACCATGAGGCACCAGGAGTGGGCAGTAATGTTTGCTTGAATATTGAAAGATATGAAGAGAAAAACAGTGTTCGGCAGGTTGAAAATTGAATAGAAGTATTGAAAATTGAGCGAAGGGCTTCTCTATAGAGGTACTCGAACCAAGGACTGTGTATAATCTAGAAAATAAGCAACTTTTCAATAGTAATGCCTGTTGAGGTGGCGAATTCGTCCGTACCTGGACCTACCCCGCAGTGGGATGTTAGGCAAAAGGTAACGTCCTTGGTTCAAGTATTACTTTACCCATGCCCTTGCGCTCAATTTTTAATACTTCTATTCTATTTTCAACTTATCGTACACTGACAGAACTTTCAACACTTTCTCTTCATATCTTTCATTCTAGCAAAAATTACCGCCACCCTTGGTGCCTCATAGTGATGAGCGAACATCTCCTTCTTTATCATCATATTTACTCCACGCATGGAGAATACAAAACATAACAATAGACCTTGCTCGTCAGACCTAACCCCCATTTTTTATATTTTTCCTTTAAAAGCTTCATTTTTTTTTTGTGGGTGTTGGTCAAATTTGGATTTTTTAGATATAATCCTAAATAGGTTACAGAGTATTTTTCATACATCTAGTAACCTTACGTCCGTGCTCCATCACAGTATTTTCTATTGTGATGTGTCCAACTCAATGGGTAAATTGAACTGAAGGTGAATTTGAAAGAAGGGGAACTTGGAGTAGAGCACACGTACCCACTGGTTTACACTAAATATTGGCCAACGTGCTTTTGCACATTTGTTTGAGGATTTGTTAAGCGACACAAATTTCCAAATCCAAAGTTCGAATGCCGTACTACATCAGTGCCCAGACTTTTTGTTAATGAATCTGGACACTTTTCAAATCACAATCTAGCATGCAGTTATGAGCTTGTAAATTTATAATAGCATATTAGCGTTAAATTTGAGAAAATTCATAGATTTCTTTTACAATTTTTCCAAGTTGTAATATTTCCCTCACTTGTATGTTAGGCGGTGGGAATTGCTTTCGTGATATCGGATCTGTAGATTTACAGTTAGGTTATAAAGAGCAGCTGAGCCGAAAAGATAGATAGAAGTGAACTTTCAGATGATTTGTTTATAGATCAAACCAATAATTAACATTCAAACATTATATGTAATCAGTAACAATGAATCGTGACAGTGACAGTATAGACCAGTAAAACTTCAAGATTTAGGGGCTATTAAGTAGAACATCCGCCTGAGTTCATCTGATAGAGCTCGAATGGGCTTCAGCTTAATAAACAACTGGGTATTACACCCCGTTCGCACTACAGCCTATATTACGTGATATAGAGTATCTTGATATCAAATGCCATGCATATTATTTCCAATGAAAACTAGATGTATTGAGGCTGATATCAAGATTCTCTATATCACGTAATATAGCTTGTAGTGCGAACGGGGTGTTATAGTCATTTGTTCAATGACTTTTTTTTTTCAATTTTCTCGTTCGAAGCTCATTTCAGCCAAAAGTATCCAGTACATAGTTATAATCAATCATCGACAGCCCGCAACAATAACTCTTGAACCCCGTTCGCACTACAACCTATATTACGTGATATAGAGTATCTTGATATGAAATGACATGAATATTATTTCCAGTGAAAACTATATGTATAGATTCTGATATCAAGATACTCTATATCACGTAATATCACAGGACTGAAGCGGCTGTCATCCACGAACAACAATCGTGAAGCCGAAAATTTGGTGCTGCGTGTGATGCTAATTTGACAACTCGAATTTCTTGAAGGCTGTAGGCAGCAAACACAATATACGCGGTGGAAGTTGGCAAAATTTTCGTTAATTTGATTCGAGAGTAAAGTCTTCCGTGTTGTACTTAGTGCAGTGATTATCACAACGATAGTATTTTTTCATTGTTTATCAGCCAGGTATAATAATGTTTTATCTACATTACTGATACTAGTAGGTTGATAGTAGAAATATTATAAGAAATTATAATCCACTGTGAACCGAGCTTAAAATGTTCAAATTGTCACTAGCGCCACACCAAAAGTAGCAGGCTTCAAGAACTAACGCCTGCTTCAGTCCAGAGCGTAATATAGCTTGTAGTGCGAACGGGGTGTTAGTATCTTTGCAGAGCAATGACTTAGCTTTTCAACCATCCGGGGAAATGGAAGGATTCTACTTATATCTTTGTTCTCAATTCACGTTCCTTGTTAAGCCTAGTATGCAGCTGACAAGTAAAGACCTGAAGTAATTTTCGCCATTTCTACCGAAGTAATTTTGACAACTGCTCCAGTATGGGTGGAATGTCATTTTTCCTTGCGAAATAATCGAACGGAATATTATTCCGCATGGAAAAGTGACAGCCCCATTTAGATTACATGAGCAGGCGTTACTAACGTTACGAAGTTTTCCTTCCTTTCAGCTGCATGCAAGGTAAGTAATTCCGACAGTAAAAGCATTTCTTGACCATTTCTTGTCCTATCCCAATGCACATTACTTTTGAGCTGCATACTAGGCTTTAGGCAACAAATAATTTATTTCTACTAAATTTTGAAGACAATATCTTAGATCCTGTTTTATTTTGTCTATTTTTTTTTGTTTGGTTTTTTGTTATGCTTGTCTCTTTGCAGTCACAATTCAAGGTAACTCCTTCTCACTAGATTTTCCTTATCAATCTCTACCTATCCTTAACCATCTAGGTGCAGATCGGCGGGTGGGGCTAATCAATAACAATAACAAGTTTTATTTTTTCCCAGCAGAAACGTTTGGGTTTGATGAAGTGTTGGGTTTGGATGGTTAAGGGGAATGCATGAGAGAGAATTTATTGTTGGCCAATGCAGGGCACCTTCTACGTTTTTATTTGGTTGAATATTTGATAAGTTGGGTTTATGCAAGGGGTGAGACAGCTCCTCATCACGAGCAATTTCAGAGTTGCTTTTGAGGTACCTCGAGTAACCTTTGTTGCTCAGCAAGCGAGCATTTTCATTTGTTTTCTCTCTGTTTTTGCACAGCAGCTGTCAAACCAACCGATGCTAGTACATGAGCTCTCGAGTGTGCACTGGACAATTTGCAATTTTCAAGGTTTTTAATTTTGTCCCCTTAACCTCTTTTTTTAAAACAACCTACATTCACTGAAAATACATATCTGATATGCTCGTACAATTTTAAACCGTTTTAGTACTATTCGTCTAAGGCTTTGCCTTTTTCGAGAAGAATGTATTTTTATGTCGCCAATTAGTGCATGCATTGAATACACCCATCAGTTTTGGCCTGAACTGCTTTTTGCTAATGTATTATCATTCCGCCAGTCGGCCAGACTATGAACTGGTGCTTTGGAACAAGGGTAGTAAAAGAAACAAATGAGCTGAGCCCCCTGCACTCCGACCCAAGCATCAAGCTCTTCAGAATCGATGCTAAGCAAAGTTCCAATCTGTCCTTTTATGATGCCTCATCATTGTATTTTAGTAAAGCCGTCCGCATCCGTATCACATATTAAACAATCCCTGAACCCTCATAGCCGTGGAATATGGCTCACCGTTGTGCCATCTGCTATTGTCGATAGCAGAATATCACCAATGTTTTCAAACAATTTGGAAGTCAAACTTGTCGAAACCCTGGCAACCGAAATGAACCGATGAAGATTGTTCTGATTTTAAGCTATATGGAGTTACTCGCGAGTTACTCGCCAGTTACTCGTTGCATCAAAGCAACTCAGAGAAGAGCTGTCTCACCCCTAGGGTTTATGGGATGTTTTTAAAATTCAAAACAGTACAAACCTGGACATGTTAATCGGTTCCATTATGAAAAGTTTCTAATGTTTATAATATTTTGAAGAATTCGGTTCGGAGTTTTCAAATTATTATGGCTAATTGAGTGCTATACAAAATACTAGCAGCTAGCCGTTTTACACGCGGGTTTCTCAAAACTTTTTTATGTAATAAGTACTTTAGTTAGGCAAAGATGAATTAATGTACCAGAAACTGGACGGACACTTGCGCCTACCCAGTGGAGGACCCGGATACGACCACCCATGTGAGTCTAGAGTATCGCACGAGCTGACGAGTGCAACGGGAAGGACTATAGGTGTATAGACCTGGGGGTGAGTCCCCGGATACGCAATCTTAGCAGGAAAGCACGGATTATACACTAAACAATTACAATTACAACAATTACAAAAGCTTCCTTTTTTATAGTTTGACTTCTTAAAACGTGAGCGTTAATAACTTTTATAAATGCACTCTTCATTTTGTTACAAATTTTTGAAAGCTCCAATTTGTTCCACATTTCAGGGTGAATAAAACCATGTGGACCAAATATTAGGCGTTTTGGCTACTCTGCAAACGAGGTTTCACCACAAAATGCAACGTTTTTTTCTGGTAACACGGCGATACTTTGTTTAACGAATGGTCCGAAAAAAACTAGATAATAAATAAAATTTTGACTAGGGCCGATGAAGAGTACGAGCCTAGTTTGGAGACAACTTAATCTTGCATTAATTGTAATGCCTATACTATGAGTATTAGTGAAAATAATAAAATTATAATATCATTATACGGTATTATGATATCATAAACTGTCAATACAATGCTATAATTTTATTAACAGTGTATAGTTATCGCGCATGGTTTGATTTTTTTTATTCTCGTTGCAGTTGAAAACCGGAAAAATCACTCGCGCAAATATATTGATTCCGTATGGCAACAAAGTGTCGCATCTAGTGCGCTGTGTAGCACATCAGATGCGCTGTACAGCGCACTAAATGCGCCACAATTCAATCGTACAGAACGAGAGAAAAACCATTTGGCGCCAGTGGGTTATTCCGGCTTTCAGTTGCAACGATAATATTTTTATTCATCTGAATCATGAACAATAAGATTCATGATCGGAAAAAGATTTTAAAGTTATTTTATATTATTGTATTGTAATTGTACGGTTATTTTCATCCGGGAATTCCTAAATTTTATGACAGATAGGAATGCTGTTTGAAAATTGTTTTTTACCCATTAATGGGTCTTCGCAAACAACCGTGTCTACACTATTGAAACCACCTGACACCCCGTTCACACTACGAACTATATTACGTAATATAGAGTATCTTGATATCAAATGCCATGCTAGTTATTTCCAGTGAAAACTAGATGTATAGATGCTGATATCAAGATACTCTATATCACGTAATATTGATTGTAGTGCGAACGGGGTGTGAGATGTTAAGCTTGTTTGTCCAATACACGGTTGTACGCGAAAACCCATTAATGGGTAAAAAATCACCCATTTTAATATAGCTCTCCTATCTGTCACAAAATGGGGGAATTTCTCAATCACACAATGGGTAAAAAATACCCATTAGAGGAAACCTCATACAATTAAAAAATGGGTGAAAAAAGTTCAAAGTTGGTGGAAACATGAACATGGAGGAATTAAAAACGAGCTTAGAAAGAAGTTGATCGCAGATTCATACAGAAAGCTGGAGGGTAAGAATTTTTATTATTTGAATCCCTGATCCATTTTAAATATTATCTCTGCCCTGGTTTTCAGCACATCAAATTTGGGCATAACCTCAGTACAAGCCCGAAGAATGCTGTTCCGGAAAGAAAGCTGGCACATTTTTTCATGTAAACAGCCAAATAACGTGGATCTGAAAGCTCGATTGGAGGATTTATTGATGGATGATTCCATAAGTTAACCAAAAAAGGCATGAATAAAACAAATACAAGTACTATTTTGTGTTTTTCTATTGCATTTATTGATTAAGTACCATGAAAACCATGAATTTATAATCTCGTTTATAATGTACCAAACTGCTGCATAATCTGCATGCAAAAATGAGTAATTTTTTACCCATTATGGGAAAACCTGGCTTCTTTGCAATGGGTGAATAAATACCCATTTTGTGACATACACTGCTTTTACCCATTAATGGGTAAATCGAGTTTACCCATTAAATGGGGAGAGACACTTCTAGCGAAAATGGGTGTTTTTTCACCCATTAATGGGTTTTTGCAAACGACCGTGTAGCCAAATATTTGTCATACACTGTAAGCGACCAGTACCCATTAATGGGTAAAATTTCACCCATTTCAAACTTAAGTGGGTTAACTCCTTTAATGGGTAAAACCAGCTTACCCATTAATGGGTAAAGAGCCTGTACGTCAGGCTATCGGGTATTTTTTTACCCATTTTTCAAAATGTTTGTTATTTGAGAAATGGGTATGAAATACCCAATTTTCTTGATTTGTTTTAACTTGTGATATTGAATAATGAGAATTATAAAAAACATAATTGAACGCAATAACTGTTTTTGTATTTGCTAGTAACGACAACACTTTAGCCACGGGCCTTCTACCTCTCAGGTAAAACAAGTTTCGTATTGGAGGTTTTCACATCGGCAATTATTCCAGCAACGTTCAAGTTGTCCATTGAAGTGGTCATCACATCGTTTTCATCCAGAAAAATTTCTACATAGCCAAAAATAAATAATTTTGCATCAACTTGGCGAAAGCTTGGATTTTATGCTCCGGAATCGACACATACTCGGAAGTACGATTCTACTGATGGAATTGAAGCATCTTAAATTATATATAATAAATTATTAACGTACCTCTCAGATTTTGGAAGCTTTCGATATCCAACTAAACCTTCAGTTCTTCCTCCGTGTTTTCGTGGACTGGATTCCGCGATGTTTTTTTTTATTTTTCGAACCGCGCACTTTTAACTATACAAAGTGAGTCAGGAAAATGCTAAGATATTTTTTTGCACTATTAATGGTGTAGCAAAAATACCCATCTTGTTGAGTCTCTCATTGAAAATAAATAATGAGGTCTTTAGTATGCATTATTTTGATTTTAAAAGTGCCCATTTTATGACAGCTTCATATACTATCAAAAAATGGGTACATTTTTACCCATTAAAGGGTACTGGATGGTTACAGTGTAGGCAGATAGGCATCTGACAAACATCTATGATATCTGTCAGCTTTTTCAAACGACCGTGTATTACTTTAGTGTCTATACCAGCGTTGCCAGGTGGATTTATACAATATCGGTATTGCTTATTAAAAAATATCGGTATTTATCGGTATAAAGTAAAATTCAGATTTTTTCAAGTGAACTAAAGTTTAATTTTGATATAAGATTACACTATATTTTGACGATCATTTTTCTTCTATTTTCAAATTTTATATGAACAAAGTTTGACGTAAACATAAAAAATACATAACATAAATCATTAGCCATTTTTTTATTTTTACCTTTTTATCTTTTTATCTCGAGGTTGAATATCTATACTTTGAATAAATATACTTCACAATATATATTTTTTAGAATACACACTTCTTAAGATGTTATTAAGATAACAAAAATCATGTATAGCGATAAGGTTCTTGAGCCAACTCCCGTTGTGCTAAGCACCTCGCTAAGCACATCCCTTTTTATTTTTAAATAGATTTTGACACAAAAACTTCCAAATTTATACACTTTATACAAATTTATACAATTTATACAAAAAGCTTCCAATTTTATACACTTTTCCATACATACCACTGGATTTGTTAGTCACGAAAAGCTAAGATATGATCGATTATTCAACACTGCTTCTTGAGCGCATAGTGTATTTGATATTTGTGTTTTTTTTTGCTTGATAGCTCTACCCTATCAATAAACTGATAATTTCTTTTGAAAATCCCATATTAAAAAGCATAAATGTATAAAGTATTGTTGCTTGTTAATATAGGACTGATGAGTTTATTTTGCTTAAAATTACAACCTGTCTTCATTTGTTAAGGCATTTAATTTCATAAATGCCTTTAAACTCGATAGTTTAATCACAGACATACAACCATAACACTCCAAACGGGCGAACTGCATATTGCAAATTTCTCTTCTTTGATCCAAAAATAATTGATAACTACTGGTAAACGAGTTGGCATATCCGTTGCGATAAAGGATAACTCCGTCTTGCAGATTAAATACTGAAACTTGCTTTGACTAAGATATTAGCTAAAAAATCGACTAAAAGAAATTGATCAATGCAATTACCTCCGTATGAAACTCAAAGCGATGTTTGATAGTTGGCATTTAATTCCCTTGCGTTTGACGTATAAGAAATGTTAAATGTATTGTGGCTATCTGTTTTTTTATTAAATGATACGAAAATAGATGCCATTGGCTAAAGGATAATGTTGAAACTTAACACTAATGAAATGTTATGTGTGACTGAATGAACTGGATATCATCGTTACTTACTTTTTTTCGTTTAAAGCTTTGTTATTCCTTTATTTTGTTTTTTTTTTATCCAAATCTCGTGCAGTTTTAATTGAGAAAATATTTTCTGAAAAATGATTAATCTAAAAAAAACACGCTGATAAATAATAAACCAAATATAATGTTGAAAAGACTTTCATAAAAAATCGGTATTTATCGGTATAAAAAGTTGGAAATCGGTATTTTAAGAGCCCTCGTCGGTATATCGGTATTGAGAATAAAAATCGGTATAAATACCGATAAATCGGTATACCTGGCAACGCTGGTCTATACCTGAGATGTTAGAGTTACCTTGTCTTGAACTCCAATCCCTTTCGACCATTTTTTTTTTCGACTTAAGTAAGGTGCACCACTAAAAATAAAAACAAACTACTGTCAGTTTTGTTATTTTCTTTGTTTCATTCTTCATGATTCTAGATTCGCTAGTATGTTATCGGACGTATTTCCCTGATGTGGAGTATAATTTTCCCTGATATTTTGATCTTAAATTTCTTGCAAGGTGCGATATGCACTGTTGTTAGTATAATACGTCAAAAATGGATTTGAATACTCAACAGCAAATACAGGAGAAATTAGATAAAGTTACTTGTTACTGTTTACTGTGTTTTTCACATAAGTCCTGTGCAACGGAGGACGAGGCATTTATTGCAATCCTTGGCGAAGAAGGTACCCGCCGAAACGTGGTAACCCTTGTGCAGAAATATTTTATTGAAGAAAATCTAAGTTTGGAAGGATTTATTTGTGGAAGTTGCTGTCAACAGTTGGAAAGCTTTCACCGGTTTTATCTGCGAATCAAAGAGCTTCAGTGGGAGAGAAAGATGCGGTCGGCGGAAACGAGTGATCGAAATCAACTGACTGAAAGATTCCAGCCTGAGATGAACATTAAGGAGGAAAAGCTCGACGAGGGATACAATTTTGATCAGACTGGAGATGTTGAGGGTTTGAGTAATTTTTTGAACGAGCAATTTCGAACCCATCCAGATCATAATGGGAATGGTCTACAGAACCGTCTATTAGATACAATAGTGAACGAATTCCAGTAAGGGCAACATTTATAAAATACTAGGTAAATTTTGTTCACTGTGCAGTTATTTCTAGGGCAAGCTCATTAAGCGGTGCGGATCCGTTGGAATGTGGCAGTGATCAACCATTTTCGAAGCGAATGAAGCGAAATCTCACCGATGCATGGCAACAAAACGAGCATGCGTTGAGCAATACCCCGAACCCTGAGCTAGAATATTTGGATGAAGACTATTACGAATATGACAAACCTCCTGACGAACGTTCAGATCAAGCTCCATCATCGTCAGCAGCTTCTCCGTTTGAAGAACTAGAACGACTTAGGAGAGAGAATGATTTGTTAAAGCGGCATAACCATCAGCTAGTCGTACGTCTAAAAGAGGTTCGAGGACGCAACACTGATCTTTTGAAGATCAATCGTGAGCTTACGGATAAGCTTCGAACATACAATCCGAATGCTTTGATGAAAGCTGTTCCTTCGATAAACGACCATGTGAACATCTATCCAATGCTCACACCGACAGTCAATATCAAACAGCTTCCGATAAGTTCATCTCCATCAACTAGTACATTTCCAAGGATTCCTTCACAGTTGCAGCATCATTCAAAGCAGGAACAAAATGCGAACAAATTGGCTTTGTTCAGTGGAGCCTACACTCTGGTAGCTTGAGTATATTCTTGTGATTGAATATCTTCATGTTTATAAAGTGGAATTCATTCGTACAGGACAATGGTGACGTCGTAGTGCGAGATTCTCTTATCCCTTGCACAGTGATGATGGACATAGATTCAATCGAACAGGGTGAAAAGTATGATCTCAAGTTTGTCAGCAAACTGGCGGTGGCGCTCTGGGGACACGAACGGTTGGCAGTGAGCAGTGTGACTGGACGAAAATCAAACAATGCAGGGAACAATGCAGCACCGAGCGTTCAACTGGAACCAGAAAAGTTGAGTTTTATCAAAGGTATTTGAAAGCGTGCCACTCTTTTGGGTAGAAGGTATTCAAATCAATCGTTTAATCTCTCTACAGAGAAAGTCTACAACAGAGCTATGCGAGAAACAAACGACCGAGTACAGGCAATGGCACGCTTTGACGATTCGCGCATCAACCGATTGTTGAACATCAAAATTCAAAATGCAAAACGGAAGAAAAATCTCAATTTTCCTGCTGTTTGACCGGAAAATGTTGAAAATTCATTTCAATGGTAAGGAGGCGGCACTTGAAGTTGTTAGAGGCCATCAGATGTGTTTCCCTGAAATGCATTTAATGGGCGTTTGTTTTAATATCATGTTGTTTTGTTTCGACACATCTCAAGCATATGTTTGCATACATCGTGCGTTTGTTTGCTGCTTTTCGGAACTAGATGGTACATAATGTTTGTAAGCATTTGGGAGAGGAGCACGATTATTAGCATTTGGATATGATTATTGTATTTTCCATAATTATTTATGAATAACTGTATTTACCAGTTGCTGTATTTGTGCAATCTAGATATCATTCATCATTAACGACTTGTAGAAATAACGACATAAATGTAAAATGAAAAGTAGGTATACGTTGTTATTTTCTATGAAAATAAAAGAAAAAGAAAAACAAGAGTTACTTTCACTAGAATGAATAAAAAAAACAAATCTAGTAAAACGTAAGTTACTAGGCACTCAAATCTCTTCGTTTAAAAGAGAAATTATCATCAATTCGAATGAACCACCATAGTAACTTTGAGGTAGTAACCAAACACATGTATTGGTTGGCATGCAAAGCGTTTAAAAGAACGCATCTCGAACCATAAAACTTATCTATTATGTGTCTAATAGATAAAAAATAACCTCTACACACGAAAATGTTTTTTTTTTCTCCAATATTGATTCTGATAGGTTTTGCGGAGACATTAAAAAGCATTGAGTTGTTTTAACGCACTTTTTTTTTAATAATACATCAGTCTATCCTTATATTTCCACAGTTCGAATAACTCGGTTAAACCTACCTACCTATTGGTCTGAAAAGTGTTTAGTTTCTTGGAGTTCCAAATTCATGTTCCGAATATACATTTGTGGTCACTATCATCTTCCAATGTGGCAGAGGTGTTAGCTATGGGAGCTACGAACAACTTCTCATCAATCGTTTGAGGCCATTTCCGTATGCTCTGTTGTATGCAATTCTTGATTTTCATCACTTCCCGTTGCTGAGCCAGACTCCATTTCATGAATCATTGTTGCCGGTGGTTGTCCATAGTGCTTATAGGTATTTGCATTATCGATATGCCTCTGAGATGCGGCATGACTTTTGACAGATGCGCTGAGATGATTTAGATCATTAAAGCCTCTTTTACTCCATACGGTATTCGAGAGATCAGTAGTTTGGCTGAATAGTAGACACGGCCAGCAAAACAGCTTATTGCGTTTCTGTGATCCACACAGCCACCATCCTGATTCGTAACTGGTTCGGTAAAAATTGCGAGTCACAATCGATTTGCCGCCATTTTTCTTGTGGGAACTTTTCAACTCTGGCATCGATGGACGTGGAATTTCCATCGAAATTAGTAAACGCTTTTCTTCTTCGGTTCGTGATGCAAACGGTCTATTAAGTACCATATCAATCGGACATCTGGCTCGTGTTGGAATATGTTCATTCTGGTAAAGTAAATTGAAAATTAAACCCTTATTAAAAGGATCCGTATGAGCACACTTACACTTGAATGCTGAAAGGCATCCCCTCTTGATTTTTCGTATGCACTCGTAGATCTAAAACTATTTGCTTTCTCCCTTTGCTCGTTGGAATCAAAATTAGGAATACGTTTTCCACGCTTCGGTAAATAATTCAATTACTATTATTTCGTATTCAAATAACTCTTAAATACCTTTTCTGCTAGTTTATGCCGCAATATCAACCGGTACCTGATAGGAAGATCTCGACATAAATCCACTATGTCTACGTCCACGATGTAATCCAGTACGCTCAAGTCGATTAGATTTTTTGAGAATCTTTCGCACAGAACATCCAAACCCCATTTATGCAGAAGCTTTTGCATTTCGTCGTTGGCATCGAAAGTCACCATGTTCTCACTTTTGCTAGATCGTTTTTTACGTTTCTTCTTGGGACTTTCTTGGTTGTCCTCAGGACAACTGTTAACATTAATATCTGATTAGTATGGTTTAATTAGATTCGGCCTCTGCTTATACCTACTGGATGTTTTGGCCTGCTGTTGCATCTATTACCATGTATCCTTCGATTTCGATCGGAGGCTCGATTTTTATATCCACGTCCATCTCTATTTCTTTTATGAGTTCAGCAAAAAACTAAAAGTAGAAATTATAGAACTCTAACGTTTGCTAGAATATAACCAAAATTAAATGCTTCTTGAAGACACGGATTTTCCAAAATATATTGTCAAATATATTATAATCGTTTCCTCTTCTTGTTTATGCTTATTTCGAAGTCGGATCTCGGGCAGTACACTGAAATTTCAAGGAGTTAAATTATTTGGGATTCAAAGGAAAATATCAACAAACTCGACTTGGATTAAAAAAAAAAATTCAACAAAACTATAAATTTGATATTCTTCGACTTGATTCTTTTTTAACAGCGGACTGATTCTGTTTACAACCGTTCAAGCAGGATATTTTTTACGTTTGTTTTTGTTGCTACACGCTCTTTCGGATTTACCCAACATTGAGTGAAGTTAACCTAAAATCATAACATTTGGAATTACTCAAAATTGGGTAACCGTTTCCAAACCCAAATTTGGGTAAACCCACAATTTATTTGATTTCGGGTTAGTTTTATCCCAGGTTTTATCATAAAATGTGGTTTTTATGAAAATTGGGTAAAATGTTTAAATAAAAAAAATATCGTTGGGAGCTATTGATAAGCGTTTCTTTTAACAAAAAGGGAAATCCATAATGTTCATCCTCTCATTTAATTATAAATTCTTCATATATTTACATACATTCATTCATAAACACTGAGGCAAAAGAACTTAAGAATTTTATAAAAAATGAATTATGAAACAGGATGATTTTTATTTTATAAGCAACTTATGAATTTCATTACCATCTATTATGCTCTTCATAAGCGCGACTTATGATTTCCAGAGCGTTGTGAAGTAAATTTCACAGTAATTTTCTTCATAGCGCCTTCAAAGCTGCTTGCTATGGAAAGACAGATTCTAGATTCCAGATTCCACTGGACGTGACAAGACCCTAGAAGAAACAGCAGGAATAATCGAAAATCCAGTCGACGTTAGTTTCTTTTCCTTTTTCTTTTGTATAACCTAAAAAGTTCAATGTTTTATTTTAATAGGTTCTCCATTCGTATAAGCATGAAACTCAAGCAGGCCATCCTTCGGCAAAAGATGCCAGCAACAGCCAAGTAAACCACCCATATGCACGAAATAAATGAATGTATGCTGTTAATCGATTTTAATTAAGTAAAGAAAATAAAAATTCAAGAGAGCCAAATGATTGAATATTTTACCAACAACGATATCTTAATTGATCAAACTTTTTTAAATTTATTTATTTAATTATTTAATAGATGAATTAATCTTAATAAATTAATAATTTTTGTCATATATACACTTGAAATTCCTACATCAGGCTTATGCAATTCATAACAAGCTTGCAATGAAATTCATAATCAAGCATTATGATTTACATTAGTAAATGCTTATGTTATTCATAACATCTGAATATAGTTTTCATACGACAACTCATAAAAATCCAAAATGAAAACATGTACAAATTCCCGTTCCCAGTCATAAGCTAAACTTATGATTTTCATAACAGATCCTTTTGTCGGAAATTTATAAGCGATTCTTATAGAATTCTTAAGTTCTTTTGCCTCAGTGTAGTGAGTTGGCCAGATACACGCAAAAAAAAACCGCAGTAGAAACTACCATTTCAAGGGTTAAATTAAGCGCAAACACCAACAATTTTCAGCTGACTATAAATGCGTTTGATTTTACCATGCCTGCGATTAGATCAACCATGGTGCGGTTGATATCAATATGAGGTCTGTGAAACATACCACAAACGTTGAAGGTTTTACCATAAACGTAGTAAATTTGACTGAAATTTCATGGTAGTTTTAAAGATAGGCGTAGTCGGGTAAAATGGTAGTTTCTACTACAAGATTTTTTCCCGTGTAGAAGCTCAATCCCTGCACGATACCCACCAGCGAGATCAACGAAGGGTAGCTCTCCTCTAGCAGTTGATCCTCGGCGCATCTTTTATTTATTTTGTTTGTAGATAGCGGAAATTTGCAAACAATATGTCGCAAACAATATGCTGTTTCCTAAGAAAGATGTAGATGCTTTGGATTTTGATGAAATTATAAAGAAGTTAAAGTGTTGTTTTGACAAAACTGAGCCTGCACTTATGCATAGGTACAAGTTTTATACTTTATACTGTTTTATACTGTTTCAAGGACCGACCGAAAGTGCTGAAAATTTTGTTCTCGGAGTGAAATTATTGGCAGAAAGTTGCGATTTCGCCGCTTTCAAGGACGAAGCCGTTAGAGATAGGCGGACCGTTGGTCAACGTGATAAACAACTGCAATGGAAAATTTTAATGGAAGATGAGTAACGGTTGAAGCAGTAGAAAAGTTAATCCCCTGCCCTTCGGTTCAGAAAGGGGTATGGGCGCTTTCTGTCGAGTCGGTCGCGGCAGATTTAATCGGCTGCCCCATCAACGTTCAAAAGTGCCTGAACCAAATGGACAGCTTGAAGATGCGATGGGGGATCATTGCCCTGTTATTCCCAAATGAAGCACGTTATAAAACGTTTCTTGTATTCTATAACCAAAAATGATGGAATTGAGTAAACGAGCGAAAACTCAACGGGAATGATCTCTCATATGCATCCGTCGAACTATTCTGAACGACCGTTGTGAGAATATCACCATGAAAGTCTCACGTGCGCATAGCGTGTTACCAATCACTAATCCTTCATATGGTCATCCTAAAGTCAACTCTTCAAATGCAGTAACATCGAGACAACACAGAGCAATAAAGAACGGTATTACCATAGACTAACTCTAAGACCAGTAGGTCCCATACAAAAACGATTTTTTTCTTGGCTCAGTCAGTACTAGCACATCGGTCCGCACGCTGGTCCCAGCTCATATTGCGCCCCTAATAATGAACTCTCACAAACACACTCTCAAATTTTCTGTCAAAATAACACAGCAAATCAAAACAAAGGCGCAAATATGTATAGTAAGGTGCTGGCTTCAGGTGTATTTCGGACCAGGGGTTCTACAACAGTGAACCAATTTCAAATCGCTAGTTGCATATTGATTGTTGTGCTACACCAACTATACGATAATATAACTAACATTCGTCGTTCGCGATGTAAATTTGATCAATGCCTTGAGCCAACCTCTTCTCATATTTGCGCCTTTGTTTATTTATATTGTGACCGGGCAACTGGTGTGTTCGGTGCTCTGGGCATCGCTGCAGATGATGACGCGGCTGGCGAAAAAATGCTGCACCTAAAAACTGTTCTGGCAAAAGGCGATATGGTCAGATGCGTTAGGATATTATCAATTCTCAATGGCGTGTGCAATATGTGTTAATGTAAGAAAGTTTGTATGGTGGTGGATCCGATTATTCGATAACAATGAAAACTGGCTTTGAAAGCAGCTGCGCTTAGCTTGTTGACTACGTATCGATGGTTGCTACTCCGTGATTGGTCAGTCGAATCAGGTGAAGTGCACAATGAATCGCTGAATGGGGCTGGAATGTAATAATTCTCTTTCTTTGTTCAGTGATATTTCTTTAATATAATCAATAACAGCGCCGGCCACA